>CM040619.1:20413103-20493672 GCA_022817965.1 Solanum lycopersicoides | reverse complement strand
ATACATTTATTCTTTTGTAATTTTTGAAGAATAAACTTGTTGTAATTTGTACGCTTCCAAGTTTGAAACTTGTGACCATATCAGCAAGACTAGAGTCTATTCATCTTCGTGATGAAACTAAATAAAAAAAGTAGTTTTACCATATAAGAATCAACATCAGGAAACAATGTTTTTCTCTTCTTTACATTCCTAATCATAGAGAACCTCCTCACTTTTTAACTATGTTTATCGGACTCTCCAAATATGTTGTCACACCCATGCATATTCTGAAAAGTGAACTAAAAATCGGACTCTCCAAATTTGAGTTTCACTAGCTAAGTCTACTTTGTCCGAAAAAGTGAACTAAAAATCATCTTTTAAGACAATGCATATTCTGCTATCTCCTGTTGTTTTGTTCCTCTGCAATATGAATTTGTCATACATACATAAAGCTTACACTTGCTTCCTTCGCATGTTTTAACTCTTCCACCCAAGGAAATATTTAAAAATGAGAAATTTGGGGCTGTTCTTTACACTTCTACTCCTCATGATTTTCTTGTTGAATAGTGAATTCAACAGCTCTAATTAGATGATTCATGCTATGTTACTTACCTAGTACTTATTGGATATATGTTTTATGGTTTGAAGGTTGATCCACGCTGATCTTACTTGCGACTTGTACCACTTCCATGGATCAGATAAATTGATTGAAAAAAACATAGTGAAAGATGACTTGACAAGTGTAGCATGTGCTAATGAGATAATCATCTCATTTTGGTATATTGATGTCAGTTTATTCTCCATGTCTTTTTATGTAAACATGAATATATAACTTCTTGAATGTGTTAAATTTAGAGGACAGATAGTAGAGATAGGTATTAAAACTAGCATCTCTCACTTTTAGGACATGAAGTAACTCACCAAGTATTTAAAACAATATTGAATTAAAATAAGTGATAAATACAACATTTAAATATATCCATTTCTTTTATCAAATTATGTGAAAGTTTCTGCTCTGTCACGATGTATGTTGGATATGATATCCATTTCCTTTATACAGTCAATGGCATAGTGACAAAATTTGCTATAGAAAATGCGACGAAGACTAGGATAGTAATTGCAGATAGCAAGATACATATATTGGGATCGTTTTTGAACATTAAGATTGCTAGAAATTCACTTTGTAGTCTCATTATGGGGTCTTCCGCTGGTAAGGTTTATTACAAGGTCAGAGTTGTTACTGCCGAGTTGAGATGCTTTGATTTTCTTCTTTTATTTATAGGATATTTAAGTATCAAAGTTTGATTTTGTTTGAAATTATTGGATCTTGAGATTTTGACCAAGTTTTGTCTTTTTCAAAAGATGAATACTTTAAGTATGGATTAATTATATGTGTACTAGGCGATGACCATATAATTTTGTTTCTATTGTGTCATGGTTATATCTAACTAACTATCTTATATATGCTATGTTATATGATTATTTTACTTCATATGTGATTTGTTAGACTATAATATGATTATTTCAATAAGATTAGTTAGGTTCGCAGTGCACATTGTGGTTTGATGACTTGATTTTACTTTTGATAACAGACTTAAACTTTTGATTGCTTAACTGCTCATCTCAGAGCATATTAGATAGTTTGAGACCATTTTGTTGGTGTCTATAATTTTCAGAATTATTGTGTGGATTGTTCTGGTCTGTGTTTCTCCCCACTGTACATATACGTTTGTATGCATTTGGTATTTTGGAATTTATTGATATTAGAGATCTTTAAGCAATTACTTTCTAAGTTTTGGAGTTTTTGGACATGTTTCTTGAAGTTTATTTGAAATATATAGCTTCGATTTATTTTTTATCATATATTGAATATATTCAATTCAATAGTGTTTCTCTAGATGAGATATAAAGTTACACTTTATAAGTGTTGCTCTAGATGAAATATAAAGTTACACTTTATAAGTGTTGCTCTAATTAGATATAAAATTACACTTTATAAGTGTTGCTCTAGATGAGATATAAAGTTACACTTTATAAGTGTTGCTCTAGATGAGATATAAAATTACACTTTATAAGTGTTGCTCTAGATGAGATATAAAGTTACACTTTATAAGTGTTGCTCTAGAATGAGATATAAATTACACTTTATAAGTGTTGCTATATACGAGATATAAAAGGGACTTAGGATCATGTTCTTCAATTTAGAAAGACCATCAACAATTACCATAATCAAGTTAAAATACATGTTAATATACTCAATATAACCTAAATAAAACATCAACAACTCAATTCACAACTTCAAAGTCGTAATTGAATGAAACCCATTTGAAAACTCTAGATTTGAAAACACTTTGAATGAAACCTTTGAGGAAAGAGGTATCAATGGTGAAGAGATCCATACCTCAACGTTTTGGTGAAGATCTGGAGATGAAATCACCCTTTTCCAGCCCCCAATACCCTTCCTTTACTTAGCCTTCAATGGAGTCTTCCAATAGAGAGAAGAAGAAGAGAGAGATAGAGGAATTGTTTTAGGAGTTCTAATTAGTTTAATGGTGTTGGGGACTTTATATGGGAGGTTGACTAACTTAATTAGACCCCTTAATCACCTAATTAACCACCTAACCCCTTAACTAATAAAATGAACTTAATTATAAAATGTGCAGGAAAATCAAGACTCTCACACACGGAACCCCGTCGACGGGCCTTCTGTGAGTCGACGGACTGATCCCCCTCAGTCCTGCACATCCGTAGGTAACTTCAGAGAATTGTGCATGCGAGGTTTTCATCAAATTGGATAAGTGTGGGACGAAGGTGGCATCGACGCCCCGTCAGTCCACACACGGACCCTAGCTTTTCCCGTCGATGCACACTGCCCAGGCAGTGTTGCCTCAACCTGCACGGGTCTCCTCAAGGGCCCTTGGTAGGTGTTGGGGAGTCGTACCCAGACATTTCTACCATGAAACCTCTCTAACACGTGTTAGACACATTTTCACAAAATTTCATTAATTCCGACTCTTAAAAACTAGTCAAATAGGCTAAGGCACACTAGTATCTCTTTGAACCAACTTCCGAACGTCATGGACGTTCTTTGACATTTGGTTTCTAAACTTACTAAATGACCTATATTCATTAAACTAACCTTAAAAACAGTGTCTAGACTTCATGAAACCTATGTTAGGATTTACGACACGTCTTGGATTTCCGAAGTGTTGCATTATCCCCCTTAGAACATTCATCCCGAATGACACTAAAACTCTTTGAAGGAAGAATAGACTCAAGACTATCAGCCCAACCAACATCAATGCAATACAACATAATACATATCATTTCAATCATGTAATTCAAAAACTTCAATTACCAAATGTGAGACTCAAACATTACTTCATGAGTCATTTCCTTCTCAAAACAACCATATGATCTCAACATGACAACACATGAGTCAATTAGAATCAAGTTAACTTATCAACATACCATACATCATTTCATAAAGACTCACCAAGTCAAAATGCACAACGTAACTCTAAACAAGCCAAAAGCAAAAATTTCAAGTTCAAGGCACAAATCACTTGTAGCTTCACTGTGAAGTTTTCAAAAATACACCTTTTGCAAGACTTCACCCAAAATCAAGAACTTCAATTTTTCAGTCATATTTATATTATAAAAGATGACTAACCTTAATTATCAAAAAGATGAGGTAAGGGACTTCATGTCCCCTCCGGCTCCTATGTTGCACCTCAACTAGGTGATTTTTCCATACACTTTTACGGGATACCACCTCTGTTCTCAACCTTTTCACTTGCCTATCAAGGATTTGAACCGTAACCTCCTCTATAGAGAGGTATCCTTGACACCAAGACCCTCAATAGGAAAATGGACTCAGGATCACCGACACACTTTTGCATAGAGACATGGAAAACGGATGAACCAAAGCTAATTCACTAGGCAACCTTACCAACCCTTGCAAGATTCTTAGGGACCACATAACGAGGACTCAACTTCCATTCTTGCCAAATCTAACAAATCCCTTCATAGGTGTTTTCAAATACACCTTATCACCTTCTTCAAACTCAAGATCCCTCCTCCTATGGTCGGCATAAGACTTTTGCCGACTATAGGCCGTTTGCAATGATTTCTCATAATATGAACTTTTTCCAAAGTCTTATAATCAAATCGGGACCAAGAATTGAAGACTCACCGACTTCAATGTAAGACCTTGAAAACAGCTTAGGTGCTCTAGAGCTTAATATGTTGGTCTTAGTGTTCTAAGGTCCTAATTATGTTTAATACGTGTATAGAGGCAGTAGCTAAAATATTAGAGGTGTTGGAAGTCAAACGTCACGGGATGACTAAGACGTTTGACGACTAAGTCACACTAATATTCTCTTATGTAGTTTTATGTGTTTTTATGTGATGTTTTCATGGTGTTTTAAGCCTATCTTCTAGGGTATGTTCGGGATTGACAAAGTTGGTATCAGAGCAAAGTTGGTGAAAGTAGTATTAGGTATCAAAAAGTCTCATCAAGTCACGTCTAGTAGAGTCTTGACCATCGGTGTGAGTCGCGACACATCTATGGGCGAGAGGCTATAGGACGATAGAGTTTCTCTTCTTTTCTACTCCTATATCGTGCAGTAGAGTAAATGTTATGATTATCCTTCTTATGAGTTTCCTTGTGTTTGCTAGGAGATGAATACTAGAAGGATGGCCGCTAGAAGATTGGAAGAGAAGGGTGAATGAGGAGGTTCCTCAAGTTGAGCAAGTTGCTCAAGATGAGCAAGGTGTCCAAGATGGGCAAGGTGATGAAGTGGATCCCCAAGGTGATCATGTTCCTAATGTGGATGGAGGTGATGAGGTACCGGAGTTGTCTAATAGGGTGATTGGAGAGGCTTTGAGGGCTTTAGCTCAAGCCGTAACAACTCAAATCAATTTGAGTATGGTGCCTAGGGTTATGGAGAGCACTATGACTTGTAGGTTGAGAGACTTTGTGAGGATGAATCCTCCTATCTTTCTTGGCTCTAAGGTGAATGAGGATCCCCAAGAATTTCTTGATGGTGTGTACAAAGTTTTGAGTGCTATGGGGGTTACATCTAGGGAGAAGGCGGAGTTGACTTCATACCAATTGAGAGATGTTTCTCAAATTTGGTACACTCAATGAAAGGAAAATAGGTCGGAAGATTCGGGTCCTATTAAGTGGGAAGAGTTTAAGGGAGTTTTACTTGGCAAGTACTTTCCCCGAGAGAGAAGAGAAGTCAAGGTGGAGGAGTTTATTAATCTCAAGCAAGGCAATATGAGTGTTGAGGATTACTCTGTGAAATTCTCGACATTGTCTAGGTATGCTCCTTCTCTTGTGTCTAATCCAAGATACGAAATAAGTAACTTTTGTACCGGAGTAGCCGATTTGGTGAAGGAAGAATGTCGTACCGCGATGCTTCATGATAATATGACCCTATCTAGACTCATGGTGTATGCACAATCTATTGAGGAGTCTAAACTTAGAAGGATGGCTAGAAGTTTGAAAAGGGGTGTTGCTAGTGATCAAGAGCAACCTAGGTTCAATAAAAGAGTTCAATCTCAAGATGGACCTAGAGTTCCTAAGAAGAAGTTTGAGAAAGGAGGTGGTTCTAAGGATGGCAAGCCTACTTGTGAAAATTGTGGCAAGAATCACTATGGTGAGTGTCTATTCGGTACCGATAGTTGCTTTGGTTGTGTAAAGGATGGGCACACATCGAGAGATTGTCCAAACATTGCTTCTAGGAAGGAGGGCAAGAGGGTTGAGCCTAGTGTTCCAAAGGAAGATGCTTCAACTAACAGGCGTTTCTATGCACTCCGTACTAGAATTGAGAAGTCGGGTGATGGTGATGATGATGTTGGTATGTTCTTGTTTCTCTTTTGATAGTATGGGTTCCTTCTAAGTGGGGGAGTATGGTTTGTAGATGGGATAGAAGTTCTTAAATTGTTGCATGTGCATGATGTTTAGGAGTTTGGTTGAAATTGAATTTCATTTACTTCTTGCATTGTGTGTTTTATGAAGCTTTGAGCATGTTGTATGATGTGTTTACATGATGTTATCTTGCATATTAGCATGTCTATATAGAGAATTGCCTAAGATTGCATTTTTGGAAAAGTTGTTAAAATTCACTGTTGCTTGATACACTGCTCACTGTAAAGTTTTTGTAAAAATGACTATTTGATTCTTTCGTCTAAAATTGTGGTTATGTGGTTAGAACTGATGTATATGAGTATGATGTTGAATATAAAATGAGTTTTTGCCATTTGGATTGAAGCATGTGAGTTTTGTAGCATAACGAGTTATACAATTGTTTTCTAGTTTCTTGTTGTGTTGTGAATCTCTTGATTATATGAAGTTGATGATTTCTTCTTGATAATGTGTTGTATGGTTTGGTTATGTGCTGCTAGTTGAATCTTTTATCTTGGAAGTGTTTGGAGAGTGGCAAGTGTCATTCGAGGACGAATGTTGTCCAAGTGGGGGAGATTGTAAGACCTTGAAAATAGCTTAGGTGCTCTAGAGCTTAATATGTTGGTCTTAGTGTTATAAGGTCCTAATTATGTTTAATATGTGGTATAGAGGCAGTATCTAAAATATTAGAGGTGTTGGAAGTCAAACGTCACGGGATGACTAAGACGTTTGACGACTAAGTCACCTAAATATCTCTTATGTGGATTTATGTGTTTATGTGTGTTTCATGGTGTTTTAAGGTTCTTAATAGAGTTATTATAGCATGTATAGGCAGTGGTTAAAGTTTCATGAAGTTTGGGGGTCAAACGATCAAGAACGTCCAAGGCATTCGAAAGATATGCCTCGAGTCGACCTTGTACGTCTAGGCGAGTTTCGTTGAGTTTTATATGTTCTTTTTGGATTAAATTCATGTGAGAGGTGTTAAACTTATAGATGATCATATTTGGGTTGGAAACGTCCGGAAATTTATCCCCAAGGACCATCAAAGGGTCCTTGAGGAAGGACCCAAAACCTTATGGCAGGCTGTCCCAGGCAGCCTTGGCGACGGAGCAGTCAACGGCCAGTCATGGCTGTGACGGCCCGTCACAAGGGATTCGTCGTGGGGTACTTGTCCAAGGGTGTAGGGTGAACCCTTATCAAGCCACTGGAGCTTGCAACGGAGGTCCATGAGGGCCCGTGTCAGCCGTGATGCCCCGTCACAAGGCAGTCGTCGCAAGCCAAGTCTCCTGCGCAAATTTTTTGCCAAGTTATGGGTGAACTTGTAAATTCTCCCCATGTCTAAATAAGAGTTTAGGCGGTTGTTAAGGGGTCTTATGGGTATTTTAATTAACTATTTAAGTGGTTAAGACCCTAGAGACTTCATTATTCTTCTAAAATCAAAACCCAAAGTCTCTTAGAATAATTCCCAAAACCTCCATTGAAGACTCCATTGAAGAGGTAGCTTGGTGAGGGGTTCTTGAGTGGAAATTCTTCATCAAAGTGAAGAATTATCATCCTTGAGGTATGGCTTTTGATCCTTGAAACTTATTTCATCAAGGAGCCCAATCCTCAAAGTGTTTTACAAAGTTTTGTAAAGTGAATTGTCCAATTTTGGGATTCTACCATGGGTTCTTGCATAAATGATTTCTAAACATTGAATTATGATCTAATTGATATTGTATTGATGATTTCAACATAAATTACCTATGAACCCATGTGAATTGATGAACCCTAGTTTTGACTACTTATTGGGTTACTTGATATTAAGCTAATGTTGATGAATTATTGTGTAGTTTCTTATGGGCTTTCTAATGATATAAGAATTGTGTTGAATTGATATTATATTGTTAAACCTAGATTGAATTGATGTAGATTCATTGAGTTTTATGGTTAATGCATTGAATTATTGTTCATGGCCATGGGTAAGGGCCTTGTGATATTGGATTGGTTGATTTGACATTGAATTGAGGTGTGGATAAGGGGATGAAGGTATGCTGCCCCTTTTTCCTTAATTTGATGTTAATTATACTTTGATATTATTGTGATTGGTATGGTCCACTTATAATGGCGGTGTTATGTGTTTAATTTGCAATTGATGTGGCCCTGTCGGCGTTACTTATGCGATATTATGAGCATGGCCTTATTGGCAATTACTTGAAGTTATGTGTCTATTTGTGTAGTTGATGATGTGAGTATGTCATTACTTATCTACATGTGAAGTTATATAGTCATGTATGTATTCTTCTAGTTATGTTGCCTTAAGTGATCATGTTAGACTTTGACTTGACATTTTGAATGTAGTGTTAGGGTAAGTCTTGGTTATTCATACTTGACTTTATGAGTCTATGTGGAGTATATTAATGGTGTTACGATGATATATAGGATGACTTGAAGATGTTAGGTTGTTTTAGAAGTGTTTCTAGAATGACTTGTATTATGGGTTAAAAGTGAAGTATGTGATGTCTTGTCTTGGTTGACTTGTATCTCTTGCTTGATGTATATATGATTATGGATATGTGATGTTTTGATATAGGGTGTCATAACTCTTAGTCTTGAATAAATAAATATAAGTGAGACCTTAATGATAAGAAGGTCAATGTTATGTGGAACCTTGAACTTAGTGGCGAGGTTATGAATTGTGAAGTAGTTAGCCGTAATGGTATCCTTCATGTTATAAGTGATGGACTTAGGGATGGTTGGCTGGAACGACATCATATCATACCTTAGGAAAATTGCTATGAGCTTCTTGTCGCTATAGTGAGATATGCCCTAGTGGAACTTGCTTTGGTAGGGTGAAAATAAAGGGGGTCATGAACTAGATATGGGACCTATTTATATGAACCTTAATGTGAATTAATCTATGAGAACAAAGTCTAGCACCGAGTGAGTATGGCAAGGGAAGTAGTTCTAGTTAAGTGTGAGACTAGAATACAAAGAAGCCCTTCATATTCCTTAACCATGTGCCTACATTGTACTATGGACTTTATCTTCTCGATTTACTTAAGTAGGTCTTTTGATAGGCTTTTGAAGGAGAATGTCTTATCATCTAAGTGTTGGTGTGTTTAGTGAGAACGACTCTATTTGAGATAGTCTATAGGATCTCTTGTGTGTGTGTGTGATAGAGATTGTATGGGCGGTCGGTCCACACTCACCAAGTGAACCTTGGAATTGAATTTTGGTAGATGAATATTACATTGATGTTTATGATTGTTTTCTAAGTATGTATGTGACTCATCGTAGGTAATCTTAAGGGTCGTTTAGGCACATCTAGAGAGGGTGTATGGGCGGTCTCTCTTTGTGTGACTTAAGTGAATCTTAGGATGACTTTAAGTGAGGGAATTACATGCTAGGAGATGTTAAAAGGAAGGATAGGACTTCACTGTAACAGTGAATGGACTTCACTGTACAGTGAAGTGAACTCACTGTAAAGTGAGCCTTTAAAATGTTATCTTTGGTTAATTGTTATCTTATGTGTTTCTTAATTGCTAAATGATTTTCTTATGTTTAAACTATGATTTCCAAATGAAAAGATGCATATTTCCAATAAAGTCCGTTTTCATGATTTTATGCATATAGCCATACTTAGTACATGTGGTTGTACTAATTCCATGCTTTATTTTCTATCTATAGTCCTTGGCAGGTAAGGAGCTTTTTGGAGAAGAAGATTTGGGCTTAGAAGGATCGTCCGAGTAGAAGAGTTGAAGTATGTCCTCAATTGACTCGAGGGCATATGTCTTTTATTGTTTTCTTTGAAGTATTGTAATAGACTATGTCTTTCTATTTTCGTATTGAAGTATGGGCCGTGTCCCAAAGTACTCTTGTGTCTTAAGATGATGAGATTGAGACTTAGAATTTCTATTACTTTTATATGAAAGAGAATTTTAAAGACTATATTATGTTTTGTGAAAAGTTTTAATTCTGCACTACTTTTCACTATGTATATGCAATGAATGATATGAATGAGGCTTGTCTTAGAACTCTGAGAGTTCGACGACGCCGGTCGCAATCTGAGATTGCACCCTATATTATAGGGTATGGTTTCGGGATGTGACATCAAACCACCCAATAGGAGGCCTACACCTCCTACCATACAAGGCTTCATAGGGAGCCATGGAAATGGATGAATTGGAACTATTATTATAAGCAAACTCTACCAAAGGCAAGTGCTTATCCCAACTCCCATTTGAAATCGATGACACAAGCTCTAAGAATATCCTCAAGGGTTTGAATAGTACGTTCCGCTTGACCATCCGTTTGGGGATGAAAAGCGGTACTCAACTTCACCTTAGTATCCAACCCTTCTTGAAACAACCTTCAAAAACTAGATGTGAATTGTTCACCCCTATCCGATATGATGGATAACGGAATACTGTGGCGACACACAATCTCATCTATGATTATCTTAGCATAATATTCCGCCGAATAAGTAGACTTCACGGAAATAAAGTGCGCGGACTTGGTCAACCTATCAACCACCACCCATATGGAGTCATATTGCTTTTGAGTCTTACGAAAACCTACCACAAAATCCATAGTGATGTCTTCCCACTTCCATGTAGGAATTTGGATTTCTTGTAGTAAGCCACCCGGTTTTAGATGCTCGTCTTTGACTTGTTGGAAATTTGGACACTTGGCAACAAACTCCGCTATGTCCCTTTTCAAACCTTCCAACCAATACACCTCCCTAAGGTCATGATACATCTATGTTGACCCCGGATGAATGGAATAGTGAGACCCATGAGCTTCCTCAAGGATATGGTTCCTCAAATCATCAACATTAGGAACACACAACCACCCTTTATATCTCAAAACACCATCCCCCTTAAGGAGAATGACTCATTAAACTTGCCAAGAACCGATTCTTTCAACTCCATTAATGGTTTATCAAGGTGTTGTTTAGACTTCACCTCAACAACCAAAGATGATTCGGAGTTATGATGGACTATCACACCACCATTTGGAGAACCTTCCAATCTAACACCCAACCTACCCAACCTATGAACATCTTTCACTAGGTTCTTTTTGGCTTCTTCAATGTGAGACACACTACCCATAGTCAAACGGCTTAGAGCATCCGCTACCACATTCGCCTTGACGGTGTGATAAAAAACACTCATATCATAGTCTTTCAACTACTCTAACCATCTTATTTGTGGGAGATTCAACTCCTTTTGGGTAAACACATATTTGAGACTTTTATTTCGGTAAATACATCAACATGGACACCATACAAATAATGCCTCCAAATTTTCAAAGCAAACACGACGGCCACTAACTCAAGATCATGAGTGGGATAGTTCCTCTCATGCACCTTAAGTTGCCTAGAAGCATAGGCAATCACCTTCCCTTTATGCATAAGCACACACCCCAAAGCCACACGGGATGCATCACATTACACAACGAAGCCTTTTGTACCCTCCGGGTAAAGTCAACACCGGAGCGGATGTAAGCCTATCTTTCAAGATTTGGAAGCTCTTTTCACATGCTTCCGAACACTCAAACTTCTTACTTTTTTGGGTCAAAGTAGTCAAGGGAGATACAATGGACGCAAAACTATCCACAAACCTCCGATAATAACCCGCTAGACCCAAGAAGCTCCTAATGTCGGTTGGAGTCAATGGTCTAGGCCAATTTCTTACCGCCTCCGTTTTCCTTGGATCAACCTCAACTCCCTCACTAGAGATGATATGACCAAGAAATGCCACCGACCTCAACCAAAACTCACATTTGCTATACTTGGCAAACAATTGATGTTCTTTAAGGGTTTGCAATACCACCCACAAATGACCCATGTGATCTCTCTCATTTTTTGAATATACCAAGATGTCGTCAATGAACACAATGACAAATGAATCTAGGAAACTTTGAAACACACTATTCATTAGGTCCATAAACACTACCGGAGCATTAGTGAGACCAAAGTACATAACTAGGAACTCATAATGGTCATATCTAGTCCAAAATTCCGTCTTTTGTACATCTTCACCTCTCACCCTAAGTTGGTGATACCCCGATCTCAAGTCAATTTTGGAAAAGTAGCTTGCCCCTTGGAGTGGATCAAACAACTCGTCAATATGAGGAAGAGGATACTTGTTCTTAATAGTGACTTTGTTGAGTTGGCGATAATCAATACACATTCTCAAAGACCCATCCTTCTTCTTTACAAACAAAACTGGAGCACCCCATGGAGAAATACTAGGCCTTATGAAGCCCTTATCTAGTAAATCTTTAAGTTGTGCCTTCAACTCCTTCAATTCGGCCGGAGCCATCCGATAAGGAGGAATTGAAATGGGGTTTGTTTCCGGTAGCAAATCGATACCAAAATCAATTTCCCGTTCGGGAGGAATACCGGGAAGGTCATTAGGGAAGACATCCGGAAATTCACTCAATACGGGGACCGACTCAATGGGAGGTATTTTGGAGTCAAGATCTTGGACTCTCACTATATGATATAGGCAGCCCTTAGAGATCATTTTGCAAGCCTTTAAACAAGAAATGATACGACCTCTAGGAATAGAACTTCCCCCCTTCCACTCAACAATGGGTTCATTTTGGAAATTAAACCTCACCACCCTCGTTCTACAATCAATAGTGGCAAAACAACAATGCAACCAATCCATACCCAAAATAATATCAAAATCAAGCATATCTAGTTCTACTAGATCAACATTGGAAACTCTATTGGGCAACATGATAGGACAATCCCTATATACCCTCTTTGCTACTACCGACTCACCCACCGGTGTAGACACTAAGAAAGGCTCATGTAAGATATCGGGTAAAGTATCAAACTTTTTAGCTACAAGAGGTGTAACAAAAAACAAAGTAGCACCCGGATCAAGTAAAGCATAAACATCAATAGAAAAGACTTGTAAAAAACTGGTCACCACATCGGGAGAGGTCTTTTGCTCACCCCTAGTATGAAGAGAATAGAAGTGGTTCTTCTTTTGAGCATCACTAGAACCACTTTCTTGACCACCCTTCTCTTGCCCCTTCACATTAGGGAAATCCTTAACCTTGTGTCCACTCTTACCACAACCAAAACAATTGTCCGTCCCCTTAAGGGAATAACCAAAATGTTTCTTACAACACTTTACACAAGTTGGATCTCTAGTTGGTGAACTTTTACTTCCTCCCTTTTGAGACTTAGGGTTAGACACCCTATAATCCTTAGCCTTTGGGAACTTAGATGGAACTTGATTAGAGAACCTCTTCTTGAAATTAGGCTTGTCTTGAATTTCAAGACTACTCTTGGAAGAACCACATTCAAGGGACCTTGCCCTCTTAGCATCTATACTCTTCCTCCTAGCCCTTGCCTCCTCAACTTGTCTAGCATGCACCATAAGACTATAAATATTCATGTTGTCATGTAGCATATCTGAATGACACTCTTCTTGCAAATCATCCGACACCCCCGTCACAAAGCGGCTCATTTCATCTCTAGGATCGGAAACCAAAGAAGGATCATATTTTGACAATTGAGTAAACTTCATGGAATACTCAAGAACACTCATACCTCCTTGACGAAGGTTGATGAACTACACCACTTTAGCTTCCCTTATATCCCTAGCAAAGAACCGATCAAGAAATGCCTTCTTGAAAATATCCCAAGTCACCGGTCCACCCAAAAGAGGCCTATTGTCCCTCCATTGAACATACATGGTTTGAGCCACATATTTGAGTTGATATGTGGCTAACTCGGCCTTCTCACTAGTCCTTAAACCCATGGCAAAGAGTATCTTATAAACTTCATCGATGAACTCTTGGGGGTCTTCATCCACCCTAGACCCATAAAAAGTAGGAGGGTTCATCCGAGTGAGTCCCTTAGACGAGATGCCGTGGTAGAGACTTGTATATTGGCTCGGGGTACTACTTCTCGATTGGCTTGGGCCATCATATCTTGGGCTTGAATAGTAGCGGCTTGAGCTTGAGTAGTAATGGCTTGGGCCATTTGGATGAGGATAGCCCTTATTTAACCTTCCGCCAAAGGTGGAGGATTTGCCGAAACTTGTTCAACATTAACTTCCTCTTCAAGTAGAGGATCTTGATCAACACGGGGAGGAGATCCCGCATTAGCAACCTCCTCCTCAAGCCTTCGAACCGCATTCCTCTGAGTATTCAGCCTATAGCCAAAATACAAGGTTTAGGTGAAAGCACATAATAATTACTCTAGAGGCACGACATTGGATTTCCAAGAAAGAGAGAGATTCCTAAGCATCATATAGATTCCTATTCATAAGTGTGGCGCTTTTTCACAATTATGGGTACAAATCTACATAGACGTGGTTGAGATAGATATCCTTATCAAGGATAATTAACCTCAAGCTCTGATACCAAGTTTGTCACATCCAAGTTTACCCCCTAGACATAACTGGCGTCGTCGTCCTCTTGGAGGACTCAGACTAGCCCATTAGTTTTCATCATTACATTCACAAGTCAAAAATACGGAAGAATTTAAAACTTTGACTATTTCTATATTGAGGTTTACATAGACCTCATATCCACATAATAATGTTAATATCGAGTATACATAGACCCTTCGTATAAGAAGATTACTTGGTCTTCTACTTTTATTTCACATACATATATAAGATAGAATAGAGTCATAAAATCCCTCTCATCTAAAAACCATCTACAATGACAATAGCAATTTGGGCATAGCCCTACATCAATATAAGAAAGCCAATATATGCTTATACAACTTGTTCTCAAATGAAAGATAGAGTAAACATAAGTGTCTTAAAATCTAAGCAAATCCGTAACTAGAATATTGGCATCACCCTCGGCCAAATGAGGACCTACCACTTGGATGATAGGAGTATCCACGCCCCCTTTTAGATCTCCTCGAACCAAACCTCAATGACCGGAACCTAAAATATTTGGGAAAAAGGGAGAAAATGGAGTTAGTACGCCACATGTACTAAGTATGAGACCATATGCACATATAACAACAAAACATGCTAAAAAGGGACATTTAGTTAAATCATGCCATTTTACCTATTTAAGGACTTATGTACAATCAACAAACTATACCAACCATTTAGACATGTTCAACAAATCAAATAAGCTATATGCATATCAACATACTTGAACCCATTATCTCATATAACTCTATCACCAAGTAATAACATCACAAGCACGAATAAGATTTTATTATGTAAATAGCAAAGCAAGACAACTAATCATAATCCTCATAAAGTAAACAAGTGTAATTACCAAGCAGAGCCCCATAACCTTACTTAATCAAATAACCTAATAAGAACCATAAATAGCAACTCGCTTCACATAACATAGCTTTCAAGTACACATAAGTTCATACTTTAGCAAAAAAGACCAATAACATGTTCATAAGCATCATATTCATCATATAAGGTCAATTAAAGTTATCATCATTTACATACATAATATTAACCTCCTAAACCTCCTATCAAGGCAAACTAGTGCAAGGCATAGGTAGAGTCCCATACCCCTACCAAAGCTAAGTCAAACCCCTCAAGTCACTTTTTTTAGTTTATACATCATTACTTCATTTTAGTTTAGGGAAACTTTCCTTAGACCACATGAGCTAATGTGGAATCCGGTGTCATGGAACCCTACACCGAAAAAAGGCGGACTACTTGCCAAAGTAATACCTAAAACATGAATATAGCAACTATGTGGATCTACTAGCTAATATTCCTATGGAGGCAACATAGTTCAAAAACTAGGAGACACAATTGGGACCATATTTATGCTACATGCGTTATAGTCTCCAATCTCAAGAGTAAATTAGTGATCCTACCTTACCTATGTGGGAAGGGACACTCCTCTTTCTAGTTCACTCGGTGCTAAGCTAGAGTCCCTTCTTGAAATGTCTTTAATATATTTATTTACCATTCATAGCATAGTTTAGGTCATAGGTTCTAGTCCTTGTATAATCATAATCATAATAGCTCAATAGGAATTGCATGAGTAAAATCCTTTCATCACAATTCACATAAGTAAGGTTGACACATTTCGTATTCTTTCATAATAAGGCACATTGGTAATCACCGTCATCCTTATAACTTTACATCTTAATCAACCTCACAACCTTAAGAAAGACATTTCAATTCAACATCATACCACCTTATCAATCCTAAACAAGGCATACTCCAACACAATCATCATTACTTAATCATAATTAACCATAATTGAAGCAAAGTATAGGGTTCACAAGACTTACCAAGTCTCCTACACAATTCATCATCAAGAGTTACCCTTAACACTTAGTTCAACTCAATTAGGTCATCAAATCACCATAATTCAATAACCAATATAATCACAAGGCTAGAAGAATCACTATATCACAATTCAATAATAGATCAAAGCTTAGGATTAAGTCAATTCATCATACCCTAGATCACTACTCAAAAACTAGTATGAAAGACTATACATGATACTAATTCATTCATAATTAGCATAACAACATCATCTAGTAGTAATTCAACCCTTAACCAAGTAAATTGAATGAACAATCTACAATATAAGTCAAGATCACAACCTAGGGTTAGGGGCTTAGGATCATGTTCTTCAATTTAGGCAAGACCATCAACAATTAACATAATCAAGTTAAAATATATGTTAATATATTCAATATAACCTATATAAAACAGCAACAACTCAATTCACAACTTCAAAGTCGTAACTGAATGAAACCCATTTGAAAACTCTAGATTTGAAAACACTTTGAATGAACCCTTTGAGGAAAGAGGTCTCAAAGGTGAAGAGATACACTACCTCAACGTTTTGGTGAAGATTTGGAGATGAAATCACCCTTTTCCAGCCCCCAATACCCTTCCTTGACTTAGCCTTCAATGGAGTCTTCCAATAGAGAGAGAAAGAAGAGAGAAGATAGAGGAATTGTTTTAGGAGTTCTAATTAGTTTAATGGGGTTGGGGACTTTATATGGGAGGTTAACTAACTTAATTAGACCCCCTTAATCCCCTAATTAACAACCTAACCCCTTAACTAATTAAATGAACTTAATTTAAAACGTGCAGGAAAATCAAGACTCTCATAGACGGAACCCCGTCGACGGGCCATCTGTGAGTCGACGGACTGATCCCCCTCCGTCCGGCACATCCGTAGGTAAGTTCAGAGACATGTTCAGGAGAAGTCTTCCTAATATTGGCTAAGTGTGGGACGACGGTGGCATCGACGCCCCGTCAGTCCACACACGAACCTTAGCTTGTCCCGTCGATGCACAGTGCCCAGGAAGTGTTTCCTCAACCTGCAAGGGTCCTTCTCAAGGGCCCTTGGTTGGTCTTTGGGGAGTCGTACCCGGACGTTTCGACCATGAAACATATCTAACACGTTTTACACACATTTTCACCAAATTTCATTAATTTTCGACTCTTAAACACTAGTCAAATATGCTAAGGCACACTAGTACCTCTTTGAACCAACTTCCGAACGTCATGGACGTTCTTGGATGTTTTGTTTTCTAAACTTCCTAAATGACCTATATTCATTAAATTAACCTTAAAACAGTGTCTATAATTCATGACACCTATGTTAGGCTTTACGACAGTCGTGGATTTTCGAAGTGTTACAGTAATCAAGGTTGGAGAGATCGTGATAGAGAATGGAGGGACCGAAATCCTAATTGGAAAGGTGGGAAAAAAGATAGGTATGTTCCTCCCCACGAGCGTCAAAGCCAAATGATTCAAAAGGTGGCCGGTCTTAGGATATGTTTTCTGGTATTCTCAACAAAGTTGAGGGTCAGACAAGATTTTAAAAGAAATTAAAGAAGATATGTTGATCCTTATCCAGACGGTTACCTCATATTACGTATATATCAAGTAGTATGAGACCCAAAAGGGTCATATCTCGTCTCATTTAAACCCGAGACAACAAGGGGGTTGCCTAGTGAAATTATGGCCAACCCCAATAATGAGGTTTGCGTGTGGACTTGCATCGAGTCGTGACGTTAACTAAGGCGCTGCTTGGGAGGCAACCCAAGTTTTCATTTGATTTCTTTTTGTTTTAGAAATAATGATGTGTTGATTGTACATGAAAAAGTGTGTAATGTGTTTGAAAGGTCACTCACCGAAGAGATCGGCGAGCCCGACTTGGACCGTTGTTGGACTAAAGACATTTTGAAATTTGAGTCTGTAAAACTCTGCGAGCTCAGGAGAAAATTGGTGAAAAGATGACCAGGTCTTTGATCATGATTTAGTCCGCCATTTGGACCGCCACATAAATTGGAGGTCGTGTAAAACTTGGTGGGACAAGTTCCCAATCAGCGTGCCACCGACTGGGTCAGCGAGAGACTAATGTCGCACAATGGGCGAGAATTGAACGATTTTTAAAGGCCAAAGATTTAAACTTTCAAATTCTTTCACTTTCCCTCATTTTAAAACTTCCCAATCTCACACCAGCACTATAGTTTTCTATATTGTCATGTTTGTACCACATTTTTGTCATCGGATTTGTGTTCAGAGTTGGATTACTTTGTTGCCTAGTGTTTCAAAGTATTTTATTCAGCATCAAAGGTTAGTTTTCCCAACCCCAAATTCATTTTTGGCAATTTGTACTCATTTGCAATTGATTCTTATCTTAGTGCTACGTGTTGGGCTTCTCTGATGTTTAACTTACTAATTGTATGCTCGTGTGCCTATTTAAATTTTAATATCGTGCCTATAATGCTAAATTCCCAAAATTATCATGCTCAAGTTGATTAAAATTGTGCGGTTGTGCTTGCATGGTGTTGGGTCTACTCGGGTGAAGTCTAAGTAACCTGCATTTGTACCAAATGATGTAATTTTCCCAATGATGGGGCAGTTGACGTAATTTCTAAGGGAAAAAGTCATCAAATGGATAAATTGGGCATTAGTTAATGGGTATAAGTTTAATTAGAGGAGTGGATGTTTTGATTTTGTTTTTTGGGGCTACGGGATTGAATTTGGGAAGTTAGGTTAAAGTAGGCACGTTGGGTCGTTTGGCGAGCTGGGTCGAGCTCGCCGAATCACTCGGTGGCTCGCCAAAGTTCCCCTAATCGCCTATAAATTCATGCTAAATTTGAAATTTGGTTCTGTAACTTTCGGCCAAACGTATGAGTTCGCAAAGTGCGCTCGGGGACTCGCCAAAAGTCTTCCTTCATCGCCATTTGTCTGCTCCCCTACTCATGTAATGCACTTTAAATTTTGATGGGCTAGTCCTTGCTCGTCGAATGATGTCGGCGATTCACTGAAAGGCTCTGACCATCGCTGACATGTCAAATTTTCTGAGATTTTTGATCCAATCCTTTTTGCAATCCCAATCTGGCTCGCTAAAAAGATTCAACGACTCATCGAATAGTTCAGCGAGTTTTTATGCAAAAAAAATTCTACAACTTGGCTTAAATTATTTCTACTTTTTTGGTGATTTGAAGATATGACAAGGACCAACATCGACATGCCACCCCGGAAAATAGAATGTATTGTTATCAATGAAGGGGAGCAAATCCTCCTAAAAAATGGAAGAACTAAGCCTCCAACGGGAGGCAAGGTCAAAGGAAATAGGCCCGCATCTGAAGTTTTGGAGCACAACTCCGACAGGGAATATGTGTGTGCTAACTCCCCAGCTGCATTATTTGGGCCTGCAGATGACTAAAAATTACAGTATCGAAGGGAGAAGATCCGTGCTAGATCTCATCCTGACTCAATTAGAGCCCCAGCACCCCCTTTCTCTGGAAGACACAACGCCAGCTCCAGCATCTCCTATGGCTCCAATACCACTAGTACCTCATCCTACCCGATTACTAAATAGATTAAAAGTTAATGGGCTATGAACTATTCTCGAGGAGAAGTTGTTATCCACATACGAACTTGAAGGAAGATACTCCATTGTAAGGAAGATACTATAGTGGCACAAATTTTAGATTTTCACCAGGCCCCGAGGCCCTTATATCCCCACTTGGGTACGTGAGTTCTACTCTGATTACGGTGATTTGGTACCTTAAAGGAAGAAAAATGCCAGTGCCTTCAGACCGGTGAAGTTAGTTATGGTTCGAGGTGTAGAAATTGGGTGCTGCAGCAATATCATAAACGTTGTCCTTGAGAGAGCCACATGGTTTGATCATGATTATGATGTATTGGCGACATCTCAGTCCATGGATGACTTGAAGGGTTGGCTTTCCCTCATTCTTTCTGACGTCACCCCAAGGTAGATAGAGACGGGAGTGCAGATCAATAAGAATGACTTGAATGTAGCTCCCCGGTATTTGTTTGGATTCATCAGCAGCTCCATCATGCCTTCATACAACGAATCCATCCTTCAACAGGTAAAGGCACCTTGCTTAGGATCAATATTAGCGGAGAGATGGCTCAACTTGAGACTTCTTATTGAGCAAGAGATGGTCGTGAGGGTCAAGCGGAGACAGACTTCTCTTCCATTCCCGGTCTTAATCACAAATTTGTGTCCGCGTGCTGGAGTCCCCAGGGATGTGACGAGAGATACTGAGGTTACCCATTCATCCTCCAATGACATCCGGCGCGTTGAGGCCGAGTACACTCGAGAGGAGGCTGACAGGAGAAGAGAATCTTTGGTAGATACATCTCTAGAGGTGGATATCGATTCTATACCTGTATAGGCATCTTTGCCTACTCCAGGCCTTAAGGTACATCTGCTCCTACTTCATCTTCACAGGACCCGAGTGTTTCTACCACTACCCAGCCCGCCAATATTACTCAGGCAATAATAAAGAAGATAGGGTAACTGTCCTATTGAGATGATGTGATGGCGACTCAACTAGAGAGATTTATCCCATGGATAACCGATAGTGTCATCCTGATGCACTTACCCCCTTACGGACTTCCATTGACACTCTCACTGAGAGAGTTGAGGCTTGTGAGAGTAGACAGGGGAGACCTCTGAGGTCACGTCTTTGAAAGCTGAAGAAGTAGATGTGAGGAAGGATGTAGACTATATAAAGTCTATAGACTTCACTTCATTACTGGAGGGTACGGATGATGTGGACGCCTCAGAGACTTTTTGATTCCTTTGGCCACCACCGGAGATATACATAGACATGGCACAATAGCTGATGAGTCGGAGGCCGAGACCGATGAGGAGCAGATCAAGGTGAGAGAGGAGAGCATATATGAAGATTGGCCAGATTTGAGGAGACGATTTTACATTTGGTGATACATACATCACTAACGAAGACGTCCATGGCAGCTCCTAATGGATCCACTACTTTTGAAGTGTCTCCAGACATTGGTGCCCAGACAACGGAGCGACTATTTAGACAAGATTCCCTTTTGACCTCCATCTCTATCTTCTTTTTATTGACTTTTGGATATTTTCTTGAATTTGAGGGCAAATAGCTTTTGTTTTGTGGTGGGGTGAGGCCCACTTTGTCAGACTATTGTTTTGTTTATATAATTGGACTTGTGGTAAATATTGTGTTTGGCACTGTTTTTATTATTATTGAGCTTGAGGGTCCTTATTTTGATTGTAAATTATTTTTGGATCCTACCACAAAAATTGTGCCACCTCTTGTGTGTGTTTAGATGTGGTTGTTCTCTTGCAAATTTGAGTATCGGTGTTGATCAATATCGATGACTTGAATAGTGCTCATAATTATACAAAAGTGAATATGCAGCTATGATGAGGCCAAATGAAGTTGTATAGGCAATATGTGAACTCTTTGCAATTCGTTGTGACTAGCCAATTATCAAATTGAGTCTCTTTTGATGAACATTGCACACTAGCAAAAGTGTTGATTCTTGTTTGACATTGGTGTTAATGTCTTGTGTGATGAGCTTACCATGAACCATGTATGACGACACCTAGAATTTTCCCTGTTGGTCCGGTTGACTAAGTGATGCAAGCTCTTCAAATAATTTTAGGCAACTTTAAAGAGTGAAACAATTTGATATTATACCTCTTTTGTGGCCTACCTTATGAGTGTGTGAACTGTGCTTGAACACCTTTTGAGCCTTAGACTTTTCTTGGAAGAAACTTGATGGAATTGTGACCTTTCTTTATCCCTTCACCCTTAATCCTCATGATATTTGGTCTGTGTAAATAGTCAACTTAGATAAAAGCCTAAGTTCGGGGTGTGGTTAAAAGAGAAGGTAAATCAAGAAGTGCAAAGAAGCCCCTTTACCTATGTTTTAAAAAAAATGAAACCCCTCCATATATAAAATGGGAAAAAAGGAAAGAAGAATGAAAAATAAAAAGAATGAAAACGTTTGAAATGAAGTTGTGAAAGTGCAAATAAAATGGGGTGTCCGTTATTCCATGGAAAGTTTATAATAGGGTGACCTATGGGCATAAATGAGAATGATGAGGAGAAGGAAAGGAAGTGTTGTTCACACTACATTTCATGAGGATAGAAGTCATTAGGCCTAAATGATCATACCTTTACACTTAGCCCCTATACAAGCCTTGAATTTTTTATCTTGAGTGAGGTGAAAAAAGTATTGATTGGAAAATACGGGAAAACCTATGGATGAATCCATGCATTGTGTTCATCTTTGTGAGTGTAAGTGTTGAAAGTGATTCCGAATCTATAAATTGTTGAACCAGTGTGTGTGAATATGGAATCACTCTTTATGTGAGAGCATTTAGGTACCTTTGTTGAGCTTGAACTATCATTTGAAGAAAGTATGGTGAACTTGAGAATCTTTGTTAATGGTGAGTCATAACTTGAATATTTGAGTGAACAATTGGTCCTTGCGTGAGTAAGTTGAGTCTTTTTGTGTACATTCATGATTGAGTCTTGTGTATCACTATTGAGACACCCTTTTTGAACTGCTGAACTTGAGTTTTATTTGAGAACAAGAAAAAGTTTAAGTTGGGGTGTTGATGAGTTCACAATTTGCATTCATTTAGGGCTTTATTTGGATATATTTAGTGCTCTAAAATGCTTATTTTGTGCCAACAATGGATGCAAAATCCTTGATTTTCAAGTATTTGGACTGAGAAACAAAGCATGGATGCTAATGGGAAAAAAGGAACAGGGCAACTGAAAGAACATAGAAAAGAAGGTCTGTTGATCGCCTAATCCATAGGGTGAGTCGCTAAATGGCTATTATCTTGCCTATAGTTCAAGTTTGCCAAGCCTTGAAAGATAAAATCAAATCAGCGAGAGAAAGGAGCATTCGGCGTATCGCCAAACGATTTTGCGATGCAGTGTTGGACCGCCCAAAGTTACAGAACTTGAAGAAGCCGAAGGCCAAAGCAAAAAGGCTATGTAATTGACCAAAGGGCGGATCACCGAGTGGATCGGCGATCCCAACTTATTGCACCGAAGGACAAAGCATATTTTTGGCAACTATAAATACATTTTTGAATATTTAGTTTAGTATCTTTGGTCAATAAAATTTTATTTCTGAAAATTCATTAGAGTAAGTTTTGAGTTTGAACTAAGAAGTATTAAGACAATATTTTCTTAGCTTTGAAGAATTGAAGTTTTCCACCTTTAAGAAATTGGAAGTGGGTCTTTGAAATTCTTCGATATAGACCTTTATAAAGACAAAATTAATCTCACCCAGTTGATGGAAACACAATTTAGTAACGTTTTTTATCTTTTAATAATGTCTAGCTAAAACCTCAATTATTGGGGTGTGATTAGGGATTGATTTAGCTTATAGGTATTGCTAATTGTTAGTTTAATTGTTGTTTAAAGGTGATTTCATTCAATAATAGTTATTGAAATTAAAGGATTGTAGTTGCAAACACAATCCTACCTTCGTGTTTTTGGCTTGCTCAAGAGAGAGGTTATAATACCAAGATTATAGAATTGAGGGTTTGTGGGTATTGGGTTGTTATGGGTTCAGCTCGAGAGAGTGAATGGACTAAAGCGTAAAGAGTGAATGGACTAATGCGTAGGTTGTTCTCAATTGCTTGTTTGTTGGTGTTCGAGAGAAACCAACTTGATTATGGGCGAATTGTTCGAGAGAATTTTTCTCCCCACTAAAATCTATCATATTCACTAATTTAAAGATATATACTAACAATTGTAATTACCCATTTGTCTAGATTATCCTAAAATCGAATCACATCCCAAGAACCCATCTCTATATTATTATTTTCGTATTATTTATTGTTGTTGTAGCTGATATTTGAAACCAAATCCCATATTATTTGACATTCGTGTCACCCGTAATTTGAATTGTGTTTTTATTCGATAATGTTACGCCCCGAGCCTATACCCTGGACGTGGCCAACACCCAATGACGATTGTTGGCCTTGTGCAAACCCTTTGTCTGGATCATTCAACTCAGCGAAAGACTTTAAACATAAGATATAACTCAAGAATAATTTTCAAGTAGCACTTAGCAAAAATGGCAATTTCATGTCTTTACAAATGAAATGAAACACAAAAGAAAAACAAACACTGTCAAAAGTGAATATGGATGTTTGGACAACACCCCTAATCATGTTAACAACTAAAAACTAAAGAAATTAAATAAATAATAAGGACGAAATGAAGGGAGGCTCACCAACCGACTCTGAGCTGCTCACTGGTTCAACGGTACGCCAAATGCTGATCCTAGTTACATGCGTCTGCATCATGATACGATGCAGGCCTACTGACATCAGTACATTGAATGTACGAGTATTCAAGTTAGAATGCTAAAAACACTAAAGCTTGAAAAGGAGTAAGAAGGAACATTTACCTTGGCTCTGCTCAACTCATGAATAACTTAACTCATTTCAATACAATGCAATTTAAAAGTAATTGCAATATAAAGAAAAATTGTCTGAAACATGTTGTAAGCTCTGAACATATGCAATATACAATTAACTCTGATATGTATGTAAAAATACATGTAAACTGATGTATAATGATAAAATAACTTCTGTGGGAGTTTCTCTAACCGACAATCATCACATAAGAACTATAGTGATCATACAACGATCTACCTCACGATGCTATCACATCCTATAGTCAGCCAAAGGTGTACGATCTCAATTGCCTAATGGATCCACTAGTCTACTGTGAGTTGTCTACCCATGGTGGCTACATGGTTTATGGGGGCTGTGAGTTGTCTCAACACTCCCCCATATCGGTGCTCAATACTACTCTCAAAAATATACTGGCTCTTATGTTTTAAAAACTTATTGATTCTGTGGTTTTGAGATTAGTGCTCAAATTACTTAGCTCAAGGCTATCTTTGAAATCATAGTTTACCTGCTTGCTTCTTTTAGAAAGATATAGTTCTTTTCTGAAAACTTGCCCTAAGGCTTCTTGGAAATCAAAGTTTCCCTACTAGTTTAAATGTTAAACATTTTAAGTCTCTTTGGGAATACTTAGTCCCCATATACTTTTGAAGAAAAAGAACTTCAACTTACTCTTTACTTATCTTGAAACATGAGTTTTAAAACAAAGTTAATATGTTTATATAAGAATTTTGAAAACATTTAAGAACTTTACTTTGACTTACTTCTTAGCTTTAGACTTGACTTCTTAACTTCTTTAACTTTTATCTTAACTTTCCTTGAATTGGATTATGGATTCAAGGTTCATGATCTTATGTTTATGGATGATTTTATGATGTTTAGATGTACCTTAGATTGTTGGAATCAAATAAGAAACGTGGGCGCATCACTAAGGAACTATTATGAAAAAATAGGGAAAGAATGGGGTCTCCAAGCATCTCTGAGAGGCACGGGGCGCCAGAGCCTGCTGGAAAGAATCTATATTGAGGGGATCTAGCTGGCGCGGCACGCCAGAGCCTGACGGACAGATACTGTCTTGAGGGGCTATGGTTGGCGCAACGCCCCAAGGCCTGTCAGACGGGAGTTCTGACTTTTCTTCTCTGTTTTTAATCTCTAAGCCCTATAAACATCCATGAGTATTTCCCCAAACACTTATGATCATTAATACCCTCAAATTGACTAAAGGCATACTACAACTAAACCAACAAGAATTCAACAATTGTTCATCAAGAACTTCAATGCTCATAATTCAATCTATTCAAAACTCGCTGAATCAAACATGTTGGTGTGTGGGTAAACTAACCCAACACACAAAAATCTCAATACCTTGGTAGGGATCACCCCTGACGAATTCCACTAGAAGATCTTGGCGTTATTGCTGAATTCTTGATATTTTCTCCGTTCTCCTTCTTCTCTTCTCTTTACTCCCAAGCCCTAAGCGTGAATAACTTTTCTAAAACTGGCTTAAGGCTTAGTTTTACCCCTAACAAACCTTAAGACGAATTAGGAAATAGATGGGTGAAAATACAAGTTTGCCCTTACTAAAATCCAGAATTTGACTTTCCTCACTTCAACAACCCAACTTTCGAAAGGCATATCTCCATCATATGATATGGAAATCGTGAAAACTTGGCTCAGTTTGAAAGATCTTCCCAGGGCTTTCCATCCATATAAAGAACTGACTGTAACTTTTCCTGAGCTAGAAGTTATGGCCATTTGAAAATGACCAAAACTGACATCGTAAACTTAGCATATTTTCCAGATTTTTTCCTTTCTTTCCAAAAATGATTTTTTGTAGTTTCTTAGCTTATTTATAGCTACAAAATGTTACAATATCTCCCCCTTGGGAACATTCCTCCTAGAATGAGATTTCTTTCACTAAGCGAAGAATAGTAACCTCAAGTTTAATACTCAACAATCAAAAGCAAGTAACAACATGCTTATTCATAGTTTATAAAGTACTAAGATGAGAATTAGTACCTTGATCTACATTCTCTCCAGAATCAAAGAGATGTGGATATCTCTTCTTCATATGCTCTTCAATTTCCCAAGTCGCTTCTTCAACATATTGGTTCCTCCAAAGTACCTTGACTGATGCGACTTCCTTTGTTCTAAACTTGCAAACTTGGCGATCTAAAATTTGAACCGGAAACTCTTTATAGGATAAGCTATCCTTAATCCCAACATTTTTTTCAGTTTGTACAATCAATTAAGGATCACCCATGAACTTCTTCAACATGGAGATATGAAATACAGGATGAATAACTGCTAACTCTTGGGGTAGCTCCAACTCATAAGCTACACTTCAAATTCTCTTGGAGATTCTATCAAGACCAATTTATCGGGTAGTAAGTTTCCCCTTATTACAAAACCTTATCACACCCTTCATGGGTGAACTTTGAGATATACCCAGTAATCCACCTCAAACTCTATAGCCTTGTGCTAACATCTGTGTAGGATTTTTGACTACTCTGTGCCGTTTTCAATATCTCTTGGATCACCTTCACCTTCTCCATGGCTTGGTGATCTAGATCTAGTCCTATCAATCCTGCTTCCTCAGCTTCGAACCACACAATAGAAGATCTACATCTTCTCCCATAAAGAGCTTGATATGGAGCCATTTGGATGCTCGAATAGTAACTGGTTTTGTAAGAGAACTCAATGAGAGGTAGGTGATTATCCCAATTCTCTTTGAAGTCGATCACACAAGCTCTCAACATATATTCTAAGTTATGGATAGTACTCTCCACTTGTCCATCCGTCTGAGGATGAAAAGCAGTGCTTGAGTTCACCTTTGAACCAAAACCTTTCTCGAAAGACTTGCAAAATTGTGCAGTGAATTGTGCACCTCTATCTAAAATGATTAAAAATGGGACTCCATAAGTCTCACCACTTCCTGAATGTATAACTTTGCATAATACTCTGTCGAATGGTCTTTACCGACAAGAAGTGGGCTGATTTTATCATTCTATCAACAATCACCCAGATCGAATCATGTTGTCTGCGAGACCTTGGAAACCATGTGATGAAGTCCATGTTAATAATATCCCACTTCCATTCTGGAAGTTCTATATTCTAATCAAAACCTCCAGGCCTTTAGTGTTGTATTTTTACTTGTTGGCAATTTGGGTATTTGGCAACAAACTCAGCAATGCCATTCTTCATGCCTTCCCAGCAATATACCTCTCTCAAATCGAGGTACATCTTAGTGGAACCCGGTTGAATGGAATATCTGGAGCTATAAGCTTCCTCCATGATCCTCTCTTGGAGTCCATCTTCCCTAGGTACACACAACCTACCTTGATACTTCAGCACACCATCTTCTCCTTGTTCAAAATCCAATACTCTTTGCTTATGAACATTCGCTTTCAAGTCAAGCAAAATGGGGTCTTGGTTTTTCTTCTCTTTCACTTCTGACACTAGTGACGACTCATCCCCATTGGTCACCACTATTCCTCATTCTGTGGAATCCATAAGTTTGACTCCCATGTGTGCAAGTCTGTGCACATATTTGTCTAACTCCCTCTTTTATTCTTCAACATAGGCGTTACTTCCCATGGATAGCCTGCTTATATCATTAACAACCACATTAGCTTTACCTGGGTGGTAAAGAATACTTACGTCATAATTCTTGAGTAATTCCAACCACCTTCTCTATCTGAGATTGAGATCTTTCTGGGTGAACACATACTGTAAGCTCTTGTGATCAGTGAATATGTTAACATGAACACCATACAAGTAATGATGCCATAATTTCAAGGCAAAAACTACAACAACCAACTTTAAGTCGTGGCTTGGATAGTTCTTCTCATGTACCTTAAACTTTTTGGAGGCATAAGTTATAACCTTGCCATTCTGCATTAACACACACCCTGAACAAACTCTTGATGCATCACAATACACCACAAAATCTTGAGTACCCTTTGGTAAAGTCAAAACTGGAGCAGTAGTCAACCTCTTTTTCTAAACTTGAAAGCTTTTCTTACAAGCTTCAGACCATTGAAACTTAACGGTCTTCCGAGTCATCTTAGTCAAAGGAGACGAGATAGATGAAAACCCCTCAACAAATCTCCTATAGTAGCCAGCCAAACCTAAGAAACTCCTTCTATCTGTTGGACATGTGGGTCTAGGCCAACTCTGAACTACTTATATCTTTTGGGTGTCAACGATAATCCAATCGCCCGAAACTATGTGGACCAAGAATACCACAGACTTAAACAAAAACCCACACTTTGAGAACTTGGCATATTACTCTTTATCTCTCAAAGTCTGAAGAACGATTCTGAGGTGACTACCATGATCTTCTTCATTCCTTGAATAGATTAGTTTGTCATCAATGAAGACGATAACAAAGATATCCAAATAAGGTTTGAAGACTCTCTTCATAAGATCCAAAAATATTGCAGGCGCATTGGTCAAACCAAAGGACATAACCAAAAACTCATATTGCCCATATCAAAATCTAAAAGCTGTCTTTTGAATGTCACATTTCCTAACTTTCAACTGATGGTAGCCTGATCTGAGATCAATTTTCGAGAAGCGGGAAGCACCCTGAAGCTGGTCAAAAAGATCATATATCCTTGGAAGAGGATACTTATTCTTGATGGCCACCTTATTCAATTGGCGGTGGTCTATACACAACTTAAGGGAACCATCATTCTTTCTTACAAATAAGACCGGAGCGCCCCAAGGTGAGACACATGGTCGAATAAAGCCCTTATCAAACAGATCTTTGAATTATTCTTTCAGCTCTTTCAACCTAGTTGGTGCCATTCTATACGGTGGAATAGAGGTAGGACAAGTAACTGGAAGAAGATCTATGTCGAAATGTATCTCTCTCTCAGGAAGGACTCTGGGAAGATCATCTGGAAAGACTTCAGGAAACTCCTGCATTACTAGAACTGACTGAATAGGAGATATCTCAACACTAGAGTCATTAACTCAGAGTAAGTGATAGACACACCCCTTAGAAACTAACTTCGTCGCCTTAAGATAATAAATGAATCAGCCCTTAGGCACTGCTGAACTATTTTTGCACTCTAAGACTAGCTTATTTGAAAACTGAAACATTACTACTCGAGTTCTACTATCGACTGAGGCATCACAGACATAAAGTCAGTCCATGGGAAGAATGACATCAAAGTCTACCATGTCTAACTCAACTAAATCAGACATGGTTCTCTTTTGACTGACGGAGATGGGACAATCACGATAGGCTCTTTCTGCTAGAATGGATTCACCAACAGGTGGAAACACTTAATGGTTCACTAAAATGCTCGGGAATAATTTCAAAGTTTATGGCAACATAGGGAGTTACAAAAGATAAACTCGAATCTGGGTCTAACAATGAATAAATAGTAATGTCAAAGACTTGAATCATACCAGTGACAATGTCTGGCAAATTCTCATGTTCCTGGCAATTGTTGAAAGGATACAAGTGATTTATTCCTCAACCAGCACCAGAAGTAGCTACCCTAGGTGCAGACATGTATGGTTGAGAAACTGATGAAGACTGATCTTTGTTTCCCCCATTACCACCGCCTTGCTTGTTGTTTGGACACACCCTCATGAAATGCCTGGTCTGACCACACTTGAAGCAACATGTGGAGCCCTCACGACAAACACCGAAGTGATTTCTATGACACTTGGTGCAAGCAAGAGTATTACTACCTCCATGCTCCACACTACCTTGTGAATATGCAGGCTTAGTCTCTGGCGCAGGTGCACTAGAAGATGATGGTGCAGGCCCCTTTTGTCTCTGAAATTGTGGACGATTCGAACCACTTTTCTGCTGCCCAGACTCATTCCCATTCTTGGGTTTCTTGTTTTTGTACTCTTCTATGTACCTCATATTTTCCTCCTCTACCTGTTGTACATAGATTATCAACCTCGAAATGTCCATGTACCCAATAAGCATTGCAGCTCGACCCTTTTTTCTTGAAGAGCGACCCAATCCGGCAACAAACAAACTCATCCTACTCCTCATGTTCTTAACAATCTCCGGAGCATAACGATATAGTTGGGTGAATTTCAACGATATTTTTGCACACTTAGAAAATCATGCTTAAGTGTGAGGAACTCGCGTACCTTGTCCTCTTTAAGTTCTCGGGGAAATAAACTCCCCAAGAAGCCCTGTTAAAAACAATCCAAATTCGCAGGTGGTGCATCTTCATCTCTACCCTCTTTCCACAGATCAAACCAAGTTCTAGCGATGCCCTTGAGTTGATAAGAGCTAGCTCAACTCTCTCAATGTCAGCAAAATGCATCACTTCGAACACCTTTTTCAGTTCCTCAGTGAAGTTCTTTGGGTCCTCAATAGTGCTCCAACTAGTGAAGCTTGAAGGATTCATCCTCAAGAATTCTCCAATTTCCAAAATATGAGCCCCTTCTTGTCGAGCTATTCTTAGTTAAGCAACCTGGTTAGTCAGAGCTTGACTCATCATCCTAGTTGCCTCTGTGAACTCGGCATTAGTAACTTCTCCTTGTTGTTTCACTTCAGACGCATTGGGTAATTCCCGTTCTTGAGGTTCAACGTTTCACCTAGCTTGTAAGGACCCTCAGAAATGAATTAAGGTGCTTAGATCCTAACATGTGCTTAAAAAGGTTTAAATTATGTTAATTAAAGTGTTTTACAATATGCATGCTTGATTTGAAGTCATTTGGAGGTCAAAAGTCTGATAACGTCCAATGACATTCGAAAGTTAGCCTTGAGACGTTCATGTGTGTCTTGGTATGCCTTGGCCTGTTTTATGTGTTTGTTTTGGTTGAAACTTATGTGTAAGGTCCCTAACTTGTATATGATCGTATTTACGTTGGAACAATCCGGGTAAGACTCCCCAAGGCCCCCACAAAAGTCCCTCAAGGAGGACCCAAAGGCTGCCTAAACACTGCCTAGGCAGTTTCCACCAACGCCCAAGAACGATGCCCCGTAGTCTCACATACGCCCTGTCAATTGGGGGCGTTGCTCCACACTTAGTGTGGGATATTAAGCCCTCAAATTTCCGCCTCAGTCACAAACTACAGGGGGACAGTACGGTCCCATCGTTCAGACGACGGTCCGTCAGTCCCAACGTAGGTTGGACCAGCAATTCTGATGCGTTCCTAATCTAAACCTAAGTGGTTAGTTTATGTGTTTTTGTGTATATTAAGTTAACTTAAAATATCAAAACCCCAGTTAGACTTCATTTTTCAAATTTTATCTTCCCTCTCAAAACAAAACCTCTCTAGAAACCTCCATTAGAGATGAAGCTCAAGAACAACTTGTAGATTGGATTTCCATGTATTCTTCAGTAAGATCCCGAAAATGTCATCCGTGAACTAGAGCCTAACATTGTAGTCATGATGGTCTAAGGTACTAAATAGGTCAATTATATGGTATTGAGGCAGTAGCAAAGAGTTTAGGTGCGTTGGAAGTCAAACGTCAAGGGACGACCAAGACGTTCGACGACTAAGTCACCTAAGTGCCTCATATGTGGTTCTATGTGTTCATGTGTGATTCATGATGTTGTGAAGTCCTTAAATGTGTTTATATGATGTATATAGGTAGTGTGTCAAGTTTCGTGAAGTTTGGAGGTCAAACGCTCAAGAACGTCTCTGACGTTCGAAAGATGTGCCTTGAAATGACCTTGTGTGTCTAGGCATATTTTGTTGAGTTTTACGTGTTCGTTTTGGGTGAAATTCATGTGAGAGGTACTAAACTCGTATACGTCATGTTTGGGTCAGAAACGTCCGGAAGAATTATCAGCAAGGACCATCCAAGGGTCCTTGAGAAAGGACCCAAAGTTGGTGCCAAGGCTGCCCAAGACAGCCTAAACCACGGAAGGCAATCGATGCCCAGTGGGTCAGTAGACGCCCCGTGGGTGGTTCTCCGTAGATTGTGACTTATCCTGGAGCAAGAGGGACCAAGGACAAGCCTCAGTCCCAGACCACGGACCAAGGGACGATCCGTTAGTCAAGGGACGGTCTGTCGATGGCAGGTCGTCGGTTGGGACTTAGTCTAGGGAGAGAAGAGACCAATGTTAAGTCTCTGAACCAAACGATGAGAATACAGGACGGTCCGTTGGTGGACAAATGGTATGCCGACTGCCAACCGTCGATGGTGCTGTCCCTGCGTACATGTTCACTGCCAAGTGAGGGGTGAACTTGTAATTTCACCCCACTTCCAAATAAGGGTTTTGGAGGTTCCTATGGGGTATTTTAAATGTCTGTATAAGCCTTAAACACTTAGAAGATTTCATTCTTCAAAATCAAAACCCCAAAATCCCTTAGAAATTCCCTAAGACTCCATTAAAACTAAAACTCAAGGAAGAGATTGGATTGGTGATTTGAGTGGAGATTCTTCATCAAATTGGAGGATTATCTTAATTGAGGTATGACTATTGATCCTTGAAACTCGTTTCCTCAAGGAGCCCAACTTTCAAAGATGTTTTCTAAAGTTTTCAAAAAATGAATTGACCTATTTCATGATCTACCATGGGTTCTTGCATTAATGGTTTTTAATCATTGTTTAGTGATTGAATTGTTGTTACTAAGATGATTTTAACTTAATTGACCTATGAACCCATGTAATTGATGAAACCTAGTTTTTGACTAATTTATGGGTTACTTGATATTGGTCTATTGTTTATGAATTAATGTGTAGTATCTTATGGCCTTTCTAATGATGCAAGAATTGTATTCAATTGATATCTAATTGGTCTTGTATTGTTGAATCTCTAATGAATTGACATAGTTTCATCTAGTTTTATGATTTATGTATTGAGTTGATGTTCATGGCCATGGGTAAGGGCCTTATGATATTGAATTGGATGATTTGGCATTTGCTTGAAGTATTGAGGATGAAGTAGTGGTACGCTGCCCTATTCTCCGTTATTCAATGTTAATTAGACTTCAATTATATTGTGATTGGTTTGGTCCACTTATGGTGGCGGTGTTATGTGAATTGATGTGGCCTTTTCGGCGTTATTTTGAGTGTATTGATGATCATGGCCTTGTCGGCACTACTTGAAGTATTATGTTGGTTTGTGTAGTTGATTATATGAAGTATGATCATATCTACCTATATGTGAAATAATGTGAAAGTATGTGTTATTCTATGAATATGTTAAGTGTGTAGTCTTAGAGTTGATACATGGTTGTTCCTAACTTGGCTATATGCGTATATAATGATTATGTTTATGATGATTAAAGTAATGAATAGGTTGACATAATGTTGATAAGGGTCAGTCATAAGTGTCTATAGAATGATATGCTATATGTGCTAAAGTGAAGTATGTTGTGTCTTGTTTACGTAGACTTGTGTCCCTTACTTAATGTTTGTATGAATATGAATATGTGATATCTTGACATAGGAAGCTAAAGCGTCTTAGTCTTGAATGAATGAATGTTAGGTGAGACCTTGAATGATTATAAGAGGGTCCTTTATGTGAAACCTTTAACCTAGTGGTAAGGATATGAAACTTGAAGTCGAAAGCCATCATGGTATCCTTAATGTAATGAATGATGGACTTAAGGTTGATTGGCTGGAACGGCATCATATCAATCCTTAGGAAAGTCATGATGATCTTCTTGTCGCCATAGTGAGGTAGCCCTAGTGGACCTTTCTTTGGTAGGGTAAATGTAATTGGGTCATGAACTTGATATGGGACCCCTTTGTATGAACCTTAATGTGAATTAATCTATGAGAACGAAGGCTAGCACCGAGTGTGTATGGCAAGGGAAGTAGTTCTAGTTAAATAATGAGGCTAGAATACAAAGAAGCCCTTCATATTCCTTAACCATGTGCCTACATGCGATGTGTCCAAGTTCTACCATTGAAAAGTAGAACAACCTCATCGGAGTAGGATAAAACTCCGGATTCCATGTTTTGCTACCATGGTCTATGTCAGTTATTGCCTATTCTCATCATGTGGGATACCTATTAGCATTAGAGAAGTTCTATGAGGTTTAGGTATTGGTATGGGACGCTATCTAGACATTGCACAATAGGCTTTGAAGGTGTTAGGAAGAGTCCCTAGGTCTTCTCCAAGACCATTATTTGAATGTCCTTTATGTGATGAATGTCTCTTAAATGAATTAAGTAATGTAATGACTTAATGATAAGGAGTATGTGAATGGATGAGTACCTAATCTAGAGTGACTTAAGGATTCCTTAGTTAAAGTGTGAAGAGGGCATAAATGATGATCTCTTCATGTTTTATCTATTGAAGTCTTGAGAATGATTCTAGATAGGGAAGTTGGTTGTTATGTTTGACATGATCTAAGTTTAGGAAGACTTAAGTATTATTTAGGTAACCTTGAAGAGGGTGTATGGGCGTTCTCTTCTATGAGTAATTAAGTAAGTCTTTTGATAACCTTGGTAGGGGAGATTGTCATATTTTGTATGCCTTGAATGTTGATGTATTGTAGGTGTGATTGTGTCTCATTATGAGTATCCTAAAGGATCGTTTAGGCACATTTAGAGAGGGTGTATGGGCGGTCTCTCTTTATGTGACTTAAGTGAACCTTAGGATAGCTTTAGTGAGAAGACTACTTGCTAAAAGGTGTTAAAATGGTAAGACAAAGCATTTCACTGTTACAGTGAAGCATTTCACTGTACAGTGGATATAGGTCACTGTAATGTGCCTCTTGATAATGTGTTAAATTGTTTAAATGTTATCTTATGTGTTTTTAAGTTGATAAATGTTGTTTTTATGATGATATTATGATATTAAATGAAAACATGCATATTTCCAATAAATGTCCGTTTTCATAATTTTTATGCATAATGCCATACTTAGTACATGTGGTTGTACTAATTCCATGCTTTTATCTATCTATATAGTTATTGGTAGATGAGGATCATTTAGGAAGCAAGACTTGGACAGTAGCATCGTTCAAGAGAAGTTGAAGTATGTCCTCATTTGACTCGAGGGCATATATGTCTTTTATGTTTCGTATTAAAGTATTGTATTAGACTTAGTAGTACTATGTTTTCAATTTCGTATGGGCCGTGTCCCAAGTACTCTAATGTCTAAAACTGATGAGATTGAGACTTAGTATTTCCTATTACTTTTATATGAAAGAGTTATTAAAGACCATGATATTAGTTTGTGTTTTAATTCCGCACTACCTTTAACTATGTATATGCGATGAATGATATGAAACGTCTTGTATAAGACCTCCGAGAGATCGAGTACGCCGGTTAAAATCCAATATTGTTCCCTAACTTCTAGGGTGTGGTCTCGGGATGTGACAAGCTTGGTATCAGAGAATAGGTTGGTGAAAATAGTCTTAGGAATCAAAAAGTCTCATCAAGTCACGTCTAGTAGAGTCTCGACCATCGTTGTGAGTCGCGACACATCTATGGGCGAGAGTCTATAGGACACTAGACTTTTCCTTATTTTCTACTCCTATGTCGTGCGGTAGAGTAAATGTTATGAGTATCCATCTAAATGTGTTTTCCTTATGTTTTCAGGAGATGAATACTAGGAGGATGGCCGCTAGAAGGTTGGAATAGGGAAGGATGAATGAGGAAGATCCTCCTCAAGTTGAGCAAGTTGAGCAAGTTGTTCAATATAGGCAAGGTGTCCAAGGTGCTCAAGGTATCAGTGCTCCTCAAGGTGATCATTCTCCTAATGTGGAAGGAGGTAATGAGGTTCCGGAGATGTCTAATAGGGAGATTAGAGATGCTTTGCTTGCTTTAGCCGAGCCGTAACTACTCAACTAATTTGAGTATGGTGCTAGGGTGAATGTTGTGGAGAAATGACCTCTAGGTTGAGAGACTTTGTGAGGTTGAATCTCCAATCTTCTCTGGCTCTAAGGTAGATGAAGATCCCAAGAGTTCCTTGATGTGTTACAAGGTGTTGAGTGCTATGGGGGTTACATCTAGGGAGAAGGCAGAGTTAGCTTCGTATCAATTGAGGGATGTGTCTCAAATTTGGTACACTCAATAGAAGGATAATAGGCCGGTGGAGTCGGATCCTATTGAGTGGGAAGAATTCAAGGAAGCTTTTCTTTTTAAGTACTTTCCCCGTGAGAGGAGGGAATGGAAAGTAGAGGAGTTTATCAATATCAAGCAAGACAATATGAGTGTTGAGGAATACTCTTTGAAGTTCTCAATATTGTCAAGATATGCACCATCCCTAGTGTCTAATCCAAGGGATGAAATGAGTCGTTTTGTGATCGGGGTCGCCAACTTAGTAAGGAAAGAATGTCGTACGTCTATGTTACATGATGATATGACCTTAGCTAGAATCATGGTGTATGCACAATCAATTGAAGAGTCTAAACTTAGGAGGATGTCAAGAAACTTTAAAAAGAAGTGGTGCTAGTGATCAAGTGCAACCTAGATCCAAAAAGAGGGCTCAAACTCAAGATGGACCTAATGCTCCTAAAGTGAAGTTTGAAAAAGGAGGTAGTTCTCAAAATGACAAACCTACATGTTCCACTTGTGGTAAGAAACATTAAGGTGAGTGTCTAGTGGATACCGGATTTGTTTTGGATGTGGAAAAGATGGACACAAGGTTAGAGATTGTCATAATAGATATGGTAAGAAGGCTGCTCCTAGTGTCCCAAAGGATGATGCTCCAACAAAGAGGCGTTTCTATGCACTCCAAAATATAAGAGAGAAGCCGGATGAGAGTGATGATGAGGTTGGTAAGTCCTTGTATTTCCCTTGTTGTGGTATGAGTTCCTTCTAAGTGGGGGAGTATGGCTAGATGATGTGCTAGTTTGTTGCATGTGCAAGATCTTTAGGAGTTTGGTTGAAATTGAATTTCATTAACTTCTTTCATTATTGATTTATTAAGTCATGATCATGTTGTAAAAGGTGTTTATATGATGTTACCTTACATATTAGCATGTCTATATCATGAATGCATTAAAGTTGCATTTTTGAAGAATTGCATAAAATCACTGTAGGTTCTGCCTGTTCACTGTGTTATTTTCAGAATTTGACTAATTGATTCGTTGGTCTAAATTTTGTAATGATTAGAACTGATGTGTACGAGTATAATAATGAATATAATGAGTTTTTACTATTTGGAATGAAGCATGTGAGTTTTGTAGTTGAGTTATAGAATTGTATTCTAGTTTCTTGTTGTGTTGAGAATCTTTGATGGTGTGAAATTAATGTTTTCCTTGGTTGTGAGTTATATGGTTTGGTTATGTGCTGCTATTTGATGCTCTATTCTTGGAAGTGTCGGAGTGTGGCAAGTGTCATTCGAGGACGAATGTTGTCCAAGTGGGGGAGAATGTAAGATCCCGAAAATGACATAGGTGAACTAGAGCCTAACATTTTGGTCATGATGGTCTAAGGTCCTAATAGGTCTATTATATGGTATTGAGGCAGTAGATAAGAGTTTAGGTGCATTGGAAGTCAAACGTCAAGGACGACCAAGACGTTCGACGACTAAGTCACCTAAGTTCCTCATATGTGGTTCTATGTGTTCATGTGTGATTCATGATGTTGTGAAGTCATTAAATGAGTTTATGATGTTATAGGTAGTGTGTCAAGTTTCGTGAAGTTTGGAGGTCAAACGCTCAAGAAGTCATGACGTTCGAAAGATGTGCTTGAAATGACCTTGTGTGTCTAGGCATGTTTCGTTGGTTTTATGTGTTCTTTTGGTTGAAATTCTTGTGAGAGGTCCTAAACTCATATACGGTCATGTTTGGGTTGGAACGTCGGGAAAATTATCCCAAGGACCATCCAAGGGTCCTTGAGGAAGGACCCAAAGTTGGTGCCAAGGCTGCCCACGACAGCCCAAACCTCGAAGGCAATTGACGCCAGTTGGTCAGTCACGTCCCGTTGGGTGGTGCTCTGTCGATTGGGACTTATCCTGGGGAAGGAGGGACAAGACAAGCCTTAGTCCCAAACACGGACCAAGGGCGGTTCCGTCGGTGGCAGGTCGTCGGTTGGACATAGTCTAGGAGAGAAGAGACAATTTGAGTCTCTGAACCAAACGAAGGGAGGATAGGATGGTCCATTTGTTGACAAATGGTCCGTCGACTGCCAACCGTCGATGGTGTTTCCTGCGTGCAGGTTCTGCCAGTGAGGGGTAACTTGTAATTTCACCCACTTCAAAATAAGAGTTTTGGCGGTTCTAAGTTTTTTTGGTATTTTAAATGTGTTATAAGCCTAAAACATTAGAAGATTTCATTCTTCAAAATCAAACCCAAAACCTTGAATTCCTTAAGACTCCATTAAAGCTAAAACTCAGAAGGCTTGGATTGGTGATTTCAGTGGAGATTCTTCATCAAATTGGAGGATTAGCTTAATTGAGGTATGGATTTGATCCTTGAAACTCGTTTCATCAGAGGATCCCAACTTTCAAAGATGTTTTCTAAAGTTTTCAAAAGANAAAAGAAGTGGTGCTAGTGATCAAGTGAAACCTAGATCCAAAAAGAGGGCTCAAACTCAAGATGGACCTAATGCTCTAAGTGAAGTTTGAAAAAGGAGGGTTCTCAAAATGGACAAACCTACATGTTCCACTTGTGGTAAGAAACATTAAGGTGAGTGTCTAGTGGATACCGGATTTGTTTTGGATGTGGAAAAGATGGACACAAGGTTAGAGATTGTCATAATAGATATGGTAAGAAGGCTGCTCCTAGTGTCCCAAAGGATGATGCTCCAACAAAGAGGCGTTTCTATGCACTCCAAAATAGAGGAGAGAAGCCGGATGAGAGTGATGATGAGGTTGGTAAGTCCTTGTATTTCCCTTGTTGTGGTATGAGTTCCTTCTAAGTGGGGGAGTATGGCTAGATAGATGTGCTAGTTTGTTGCATGTGCAAGATCTTTAGGAGTTTGGTTGAAATTGAATTTCATTAACTTCTTTCATTATTGATTTATTAAGTCATGATCATGTTGTAAAAGGTGTTTATATGATGTTACCTTACATATTAGCATGTCTATATCATGAATTGCATTAAAGTTGCATTTTTGAAGAATTGCATAAAATCACTGTAGGTTCTGCCTGTTCACTGTGTTATTTTTCAGAATTTGACTAATTGATTCGTTGGTCTAAAGTTTTTGTAATGTGATTAGAACTGATGTGTACGAGTATAATAATGAATATAAAATGAGTTTTTACTATTTGGAATGAAGCATGTGAGTTTTGTAGTATGATGAGTTATAGAATTGTATTCTAGTTTCTTGTTGTGTTGAGAATCTCTTGATGGTGTGAAATTAATGTTTTCTCCTTGGTTGTGAGTTATATGGTTTGGTTATGTGCTGCTATTTGATGCTCTATTCTTGGAAGTGTTCGGAGTGTGGCAAGTGTCATTCGAGGACGAATGTTGTCCAAGTGGGGGAGAATGTAAGATCCCGAAAATGACATAGGTGAACTAGAGCCTAACATTTTGGTCATGATGGTCTAAGGTCCTAAATAGGTCTATTATATGGTATTGAGGCAGTAGATAAGAGTTTAGGTGCATTGGAAGTCAAACGTCAAGGGACGACCAAGACGTTCGACGACTAAGTCACCTAAGTTCCTCATATGTGGTTCTATGTGTTCATGTGTGATTCATGATGTTGTGAAGTCATTAAATGAGTTTATATGATGTATATAGGTAGTGTGTCAAGTTTCGTGAAGTTTGGAGGTCAAACGCTCAAGAACGTCCATGACGTTCGAAAGATGTGCCTTGAAATGACCTTGTGTGTCTAGGCATGTTTCGTTGGGTTTTATGTGTTCTTTTTGGTTGAAATTCTTGTGAGAGGTCCTAAACTCATATACGGTCATGTTTGGGTTGGAAACGTCCGGGAAAATTATCCCCAAGGACCATCCAAGGGTCCTTGAGGAAGGACCCAAAGTTGGTGCCAAGGCTGCCCACGACAGCCCAAACCTCGAAAGGCAATTGACGCCCAGTTGGTCAGTCAACGTCCCGTGGGTGGTGCTCTGTCGATTGGGACTTATCCTGGGGAAGGAGGGACCAAGAACAAGCCTTAGTCCCAAACCACGGACCAAGGGACGGTCCGTCGGTGGCAGGTCGTCGGTTGGGACATAGTCTAGGGAGAGAAGAGACCAATTTTGAGTCTCTGAACCAAACGAAGGGAGGATAGGATGGTCCATTTGTTGACAAATGGTCCGTCGACTGCCAACCGTCGATGGTGTTGTCCCTGCGTGCAGGTTCACTGCCAAGTGAGGGGTGAACTTGTAATTTCACCCCACTTCAAAATAAGAGTTTTGGCGGTTCCTAAGTTTTTTTTGGGTATTTTAAATGTGTTTATAAGCCATAAACACTTAGAAGATTTCATTCTTCAAAATCAAAACCCCCAAAACCCTTAGAAATTCCTTAAGACTCCATTAAAGCTAAAACTCAAGGAAGAGCTTGGATTGGTGATTTCAGTGGAGATTCTTCATCAAATTGGAGGATTAGCTTAATTGAGGTATGGATTTGATCCTTGAAACTCGTTTCATCAAGGATCCCAACTTTCAAAGATGTTTTCTAAAGTTTTCAAAAGATGAATTGACCTATATCATGATCTACCATGTGTTCTTGCATTAATGGTTTTTAATCATTGTTTAGTGATTGAATTGTTGTTATTAAGATTATTTTAACTTAATTGACATATGAACCCATGTAATTGATGAACCCTAGTTTTTGACTAATTTATGGGTTACTTGATATTGGTCTATGTTTACGAATTAATGAGTAGTTTCATATGGGCTTTCTGATGATACAAGAATTTTATTCAATTGATATCAAATTGGTCTTAGATTGTTGAATCTATAATGAATTGACCTAGTTTCATCTAGTTTTATCATTTATGTATGGAATTGATGTTCATGGCCATGGTAAGGGCCTTATGATATTGAATTGGATGATTTGGCATTGGCTTCAAGTGTTGAGGATGAAGTAGTGGTACGCTGCCCTATTCTCCTTTATTTAATGTTAATTAGACTTCAATTATGTTGTGATTGATTTGGTCCACTTATGGTGGCGGTGTTATGTGAATTGATGTCGCCTTGTCGGCGTTATTTTGAGTATATTGATGATCATGGTCTTGTCGGCACTACTTGAAGTATTATGTTGATTTGTGTAGGTGATTATGTGAAGTATGATCATATCTACCTATATGTGAAGTAATGTGAAAGTATGTGTTATTCTATGAATGTTACTTAGGTGATCATGTTATGCTATGACTATGTGTTAAGTGTGTAGTCTTAGAGTTAATACATAGTTGTTCCTAACTTGGCTATATGAGTATATAATGATTATGTTAATGATGATTAAAGTAATGAATAGGTTGATATAATGTTGATAAGGGTCATTCCTAAGTATCTAAAGAATGATATGCTATATATTCCAAAGTGAAGTATTTTGTGTCTTGTTTAGGTAGACTTCTGTCCCTTACTTGATGCTTGTATGAATATGAATATGTGATATATTTACTTAGGAAGCTAAAGCGTCTTAGTATTGAATGAATAAAAGTTAGGTGAGACTTTGAATGATTCTAAGAGGGTCCTTAATGTGAAACCTAGAACCTAGTGGTAAGGTTATAAAACTTGAAGTCGAAAGCCGTAATGGTATCCTTTAGGTAATGAATGATGGACTTAAGGTTGATTGGCTGGAACGACATCATATCAATCCTTAGGAAAGTCATGATAATCTTCTTGTTGCCATAATGAGGTAGCCCTAGTTGACCTTTCTTTGGTAGGGTAAATGTAATTGGGTCATGAACTTGATATCGGACCCCTTTGTATGAACCTTAATGTGAATTAATCTATGAGAACGAAGGCTAGCACCGAGTGAGTATGGAAAGGGAAGTAGTTCTAGTTAAAGAATGAGGGTAGAATACAAAGAAGCCCTTCATATTCCTTAACCATGTGCCTACATGGGATGTGTCCAAGTTATACCATTGGCAAGTAGAACAACCTCATCGGAGTAGGATAGAACTCCGGATTTCATATTTTGCTACCATGGTCTATGTCGGTTATTGCCTATTCTCATAATGCAGGATACCTATTAGCATTAGAAAAGTTCTATGAGGTTTAGGTAGTGGTATGGGACGCTATCTAGACATTGCACAATAGGCTTTGAAGGTGTTAGTGAGAGTCCCTAGGTCTTCTCCAAGACCATTATTTGAATGTCCTTTATGTGATGAAGTTCTCTTAAATGAACTAAGTAATGTAATGACTTAATGATAATGAGTATGTGATGGATGAGTACCTAATCTAGAGTGACTTAAGGATTCCTTAGTTAAAGTGTGTAGATGGCATAAAGGATGATCTCTTCATGTCTTATCTATGGAAGTCTTGAGAATGATTCTAGATATGGAAGTTGGTTGTTATGTTTGACATGATCTAAGCTTAGGAAGTCGTAAGGATTATTTAGGTAACTTTGAAGAGGGTGTATGGGCGTTCTCTTCTATGAGTACTTAAATAAGTCTTTTGATAAACTTGGTAGGGGAGATTGTCATATTTTGTATGTCTTGAATGTTGATGTATTGTAGGTGTGATTGTGTCTCATTATGAGTATCCTAAAGGACCGTTTAGGCACATTTAGAGAGGGTGTATGGGCGGTCTCTCTTTATGTAACTTAAGTGAACCTTAGTATAGCTTTGGTGAGAAGACTACATGCTAGAAGGTGTTAAAAAGGTAAGACAAAGTACTTCACTGTTACAGTGAATAGGTCACTGTAATGTGCCTCTTGATAGTGTGTTAAATTGTTTAAATGTTATCTTATGTGTTTTTTAGTTGATAAATGTTGTTCTTATGATGATATTATAATATTTAAATGAAAAGATGCATATTTCCAATAAATGTCCGTTTTCATAATTTTTATGCACAATGCCTTACTTAGTACATGTGGTTGTACTAATTCCATGCTTTTATATATCTATATATTTCTTGGTAGGTGAGGATAATTTGGGAAGCAAGACTTTTACCGTAGCATCGTTCAAGAGAAGTTGAAGTATGTCCTCATTTAACTCGAGGGCATATATGTCTTTTATGTTTCGTATTAAAGTATTGTAATAGACTTAGTAGTACTATGTTTTCTATTTCGTATGGGCCGTGTCTCAAGTACTATAATGTCTAAGATTGATGAGATTGAGACTTAGTATTTCCTATTACTTTTGTATGAAAGAGTTTTTAGAGACCATGATATTGTTTTGCGAAAAGTTTTAATTCTGCATTATTTTTCACTATGTATATGCGATGAATGATATGAAAGGGATTGTATAAGACCTCTGAGAGGTCTAGTACGTCGGTTGCAATCCAAGATTGTGCACTAACTTATAGGGTGTGGTCTCGGGATGTTACAAGCTTGGTATCAGAGCATAAGTTGGTGAAAGTAGTCTTAGGAATCAAAAAGTCTCATCAAGTCACGTCTAGTAGAGTCTCGACCATCGGTGTGAGTCGCGACACATCTATGGGCGAGAGTCTATAGGACACTAGAGTTTTCCTTATTTTCTACTCCTATGTCGTGCGGTAGAGTAAATGTTATGAGTATCCATCTAAATGTGTTTTCCTTGTGTTTACAGGAGATGAGTACTAGGAGGATGGCCGCTAGAAGGTTGGAATAGGAAAGGATGAATGAGGAAGATCCTCCTCAAGTTGAGCAAGTTGAGCAAGTTGTTCAATATGGGCAAGGTGTCCAAGGTGCTCAAGGTGCTCAAATGCATCCTCAAGGTGATCATTCTCCTAATGTGGAAGGAGGTAATGAGGTTCCGGAGATGTCTAATAGGGAGATTAGAGATGCTTTGCTTGCTTTAGCCCGAGCCGTAACTACTCAACCTACTTTGAGTATGGTGCCTAGGGTGAATGTTGTGGAGAGCACTATGACCTCTAGTTTGAGAGACTTTGTGAGGTTGAATCCTCCAATATTTCTTGGATCTAAGGTAGATGAAGATCCCCAAGAGTTCCTTGATGGTGTGTACAAGGTTTTGAGTGCTATGGGGATTACATCTAGGGAGAAGGCGGAGTTGGCTTCGTATCAATTGAGTGATGTGTCTCAAATTTGGTACACTCAATGGAAGGATAATAGGCCGGTGGAGTTGGATCCTATTAAGTGGGAAGAATTCAAGGAAGCTTTTCTTTGTAAATACTTTCGCCGTGAGAGGAGGGAAGTGAAAGTAAAGGAGTTTATCAATCTCAATCAAGGCAATATGAGTGTTGAGGAATAATCTTTGAAGTTCTCAACATTTTCAAGATATGGACCATCCCTAGTGTCTAATCCAAGGGATGACATGAGTCGTTTTGTGACCGGGGTCGCCGACTTAGTGAGGGAAGAATGTCGTACGTCTATGCTACATGATGATATGACCTTATCGAGACTCATGGTGTATGTACAATCAATTGAAGAGTCTAAACTTAGGAGGATGTCAAGAAACTTTAAAAGAAGTGGTGCTAGTGATAAAGTGCAACCTAGATCCAAAAAAAGGGCTCAAACTCAAGATGGACCTAATGCTCCTAAGGTGAAGTTTGAAAAAGGAGGTAGTTCTCAAAATGGCAAACCTACATGTTCCACTTGTGGTAAGATACATTATGGTGAGTGTCTAGTGGGTACCGGGATTTGTTTTGGATGTGGAAAAGATGGACACAAGGTTAGATATTGTCATAATAGAGATGGTAAGAAGGCTGCTCCTAGTGTCCCAAAGGATGCTGCTCCAACAAAGAGACGTTTCTAGGCACTCCGGACTAGAGGAGAGAAGCCGGATGAGAGTGATGATGATGTTGGTAAGTCTTTGTATTTCCTTTGTTGTGGTATGAGTTCCTTCTAAGTGGGGGAGTATGGCTAGATATATGTGCTAGTTTGTTGCATGTGCAAGATGTTTAGGAGTTCGGTTGAAATTGAATTTCATTAACTTCTTGCATTATGTGTTTTATTAAGTCATGATAATGTTGTAAAAGGTTTTTATATGATGTTACCTTACATATTAGCATGTCTGTATCATGAATTGCCTAAAAGTTCCTTTTTTGAAGAATTACATAAAATCACTGTAGGTTCTGCATAAAATCACTGTAGGTTCTGCCTGTACATTGTGTTATTTTTCAAAATTTGACTAATTGATTCGTTTGTCTAAATTTGTTGTAATATGGTTAGAACTGATGTCTATGAGGAATATAAAATGAGTTTTTACTATTTGGAATGAAGCATGTGAGTTTTGTAGTATGATGAGTTATAGAATTGTATTCTAGTTTCTTGTTATGTTGAGAATCTCTTGATGGTGTGAAATTAATGTTTTCTCCTTGATTGTGATTTATATGGTTTGGTTATGTGCTGCTAGTTGATTCTCTATTCTTGGAAGTGTTCAGAGTGTGGCAAGTGTCATTGAGGACGAATGTTGTCCAAGTGGGGGAGAATGTAAGATCCCGAAAATAACATAGGTGAACCAGAGCCTAACATTTTGGTCATGATGGTATAAGGTACTAAATAGGTCTATTATATGGTATTGAGGCAGTAGTTAAGATTTTAGGTGCATTGGAAGTCAAACGTCAAGAGACGACCAAGACGTTCGACGACTAAGTCACCTAAGTGCCTCATATGTGGTTCTATGTGTTCATGTGTGATTCATGACGTTTTGAAGTCCTTAAATGAGTTTATATGATGTATATAGGTAGTGTGTCAAGTTTTGTGAAGTTTGGAGGTAAAACGCTCAAGAACGTCCATGACGTTCGAAAGATGTGCCTTGAAATGACCTTATGTGTCTAGGCATGTTTCGTTGGGTTTTACGTGTTCGTTTTGGTTGAAATTCTTGTGAGAGGTCCTAAAATTGTATACGGTCATGGTTTGGAAACGTCCAGAAAAATTATCCCTAAGGACCATCCAAGGGTCCTTGAGGAAGGACCCAAAGTTGGTGCCAAGGCTGCCCAAGACAGCCCAAACCACGGAAGGCAATTGACGCCCAGTGGGTCAGTTAACGCCCCGTGGGTGGTGCTCCGTCAATAGGGACTTATCCTGGGGAAGGAGGGACCAAGGACAAGCCTCAGTCCCAAACCACGGAACAAGGGACGGTCCGTTGGTCAAGGGACGGTTCGTCGTGGCAGGTCGTCGGTTGGGACATAGTCTAGGGAGAGAAGAGACCAATGTTGAGTCTCTGAACCAAACGATGGGAGGACAGGACGGTCCATTTGTGGACAAATGGTCCGTCGACTGCCAACCGTCGATGGTGCTGTTCCTGCGTGCAGGTTCACTGCCAAATGAGGGGTGAACTTGTAATTTCACCCCACTTCAAAATAAGAGTTTTGGCGGTTCCTAAGGGGTCTTTTGGGTATTTTAAATGTGTTTATAAGCCTTAAACACTTAGAAGATTTCATTCTTCAAAATCAAAACCCCAAAATCCCTTAGAAATTCCCTAAGACTCCATTAAAGCTAAAAGTCAAGGAAGAGCTTGATTGGTGATTTGAGTGGAGATTCTTCATCAAATTGGAGGATTAGCTTAATTGAGGTATGGCTTTTTATACTTGAAACTCGTTTCATCAAGGAGCCCAACTTTCAAAGATGTTTTCTAAAGTTTACAAAAGATGAATTGACCTATTTCATGGTCTACCATGTGTTCTTGCATTAATGGTTTTTACTCATTGTTTAGTGATTGAATTGTTTTTATTAAAATTATTTTAACTAAATTGACATATGAACCCATGTAATTGATGAACCCTAGTTTTTCACTAATTTATGGGTTACTTGATATTGGTCTAATGTTTATGAATTAATGAGTAGTTTCATATGGGCTTTCTAATGATACAAGAATTGTATTCAATTGATATCAAATTGGACTTAGATTGTTGAATCTATAATGAATTGACCTAGTTTCATCTAGTTTTATGATTTATGTATGGAATTAATTTTCATTGCCATGGGTAAGGGCCTTATGATATTTAATTGGATGATTTGGCATTGGCTTCAAGTGTTGAGGATGAAGTAGTGGTACGCTGCCCTATTCTCCTTTATTTAATGGTAATTAGACTTCAATTATGTTGTGATTGGTTTGGTCCACTTATGGTGGCGGTGTTATGTGAATTGATGTGTCCTTGTCGGTGTTATTTTGAGTATAATGATGATCATGGTCTTGTTGGCACTACTTGAACTATTATGTTGATTTGTGTAGTTGATTATGTGAAGTATGATCATATCTACCTATATGTGAAGTAATGTGAAAGTATGTGTTATTCTATGAATGTTACGTAGGTGATCATGGTATGCTATGACTATGTGTTAAGTGTGTAGTCTTAGAGTTGACACATGGTTGTTCCTAAGTTGGATATATGAGTATATAATGATTATGTTAATGATGATTAAAGTAATGAATAGGTTGATATAATGTTGATAAGGGTCATTCCTTAGTGTCTAAAGAATGATATGCTATATGTGCTAAAGTGGAGTATTTTGTGTCTTGTTTAGCTAGACTTGTGTCCCTTACTTGATGCTTGTATGAATATGAATATGTGATATCTTGACTTAGGAATCTAAAGAGTCTTAGTATTGAATGGATGAATGTTAGGTGAGACTTTGAATGATTATAAGAGGGTACTTAATGTGAAACCTTGAACCTAGTGTTAAGGTTATGAAACTTGAAGTCGAAAGCCGTAATGGTATCCTTCATGTAATGAATAATGAACTTAAGGTTGATTGGCTGGAACGACATCATATCAATCCTTAGGAAAGTCATGATGAGCTTCTTGTCGCCATAGTTAGGTAGCCCTAGTGGACCTTTCTTTGGTAGGGTAAATGTAATTGGGTCATGAACTTGATATCAGACCCCTCTGTATGAACCTTAATGTGAATTAATTTATGAGAACGAAGGCTAGCACCGAGTGAGTATGGCAAGGGAAGTAGTTCTAGTTAAAGAATGAGGCTAGAATACAAAGAAACCCTTCATATTCCTTAATCATGTGCCTACATGGGATGTGTCCAAGTTCTACTATTGGCAAGTAGAACAACCTCATCGGAGTAGGATAGAACTCTGGATTCCATGTTTTGCTACCATGGTCTATGTCGGTTATTGCGTATACTCATCATGTAGGATACCTATTAGCATTAGAGAAGTTCTATGAGGTTTAGGTAGTGGTATGGGACGCTATCTAGACATTGCACAATAGGCTTTGAAGGTGTTAGTAAGAGTCCCTAGGTCTTCTCCAAGACCATTATTTGAATGTCCTTTATGTGATGATTGTCTCTTAAATGAACTAAGTAATGTAATGACTTAATGATAATGAGTATATGAATGGATGTGTACCTAATCTACAGTGACTTAAGGAATCCTTAGTTTAAGTGTGAAGGGGGCATAAAGGATGATCTCTTCATGTCTTATCTATGGAAGTCTTGAGAATGACTCTAGTTAGGGAAGTTGGTTGTTATGTTTGACATGATCTAATATTAGGAAGTCTTAATGATTATTTAGGTAACCTTGAAGAGGGTGTATGGGCGTTCTTTTCTATGAGTACTTAAGTAAGTCGTTTGATAACATTGGTAGGGGAGATTGTCATATTTTGTATGTGTTGAATGTTGATGTATTGTAGGTGTTATTGTGTCTCATTATGAGTATCCTAAAGGATTGTTTAGGAACATTTAGAGAGGGTGTATGGGCGGTCTCTCTTTATGTGACTTAAGTGAACCTTAGGATAGCTTTAGTGAGAAGACTACATGCTAGAAAGTGTTAAAATGGTAAGACAAAGTACTTCACTGTTACAGTGAAGAATTTCACTGTACAGGGATAGGTCACTGTAATGTGCCTCTTGATAATGTGTTAAATTATTTAAATGTTATCTTATGTGTTTTTAAGTTGATAAATGTTGTTTTTATGGTGATATTATGATATTTAAAGAAAAGATGCATATTTCCAATAAATGTCCGTTTTCATAATTTTTATGCATAATGCCATACTTAGTACATGTGGTTGTACTAATTCCATGCTTTTATATATCTATATAGTTCTTGGTATGTGAGGATTATTTGGGAAGCAAGACTTGTACCGTAGCATCGTTCAAGAGAAGTTGAAGTGTGTCCTCATTTGACACGAGGTCATATATGTCTTTTATGTTTCGTATTAAAGTATTGTAATAGACTTAGTAGTACTATGTTTTCTATTTCGTATGGGCCGTTTCCCAAGTACTATAATGTCTAAGATTGATGATATTGAGACTTAGTATTTCCTATTACTTTTATATGAAAGTGTTTTTAAAGACCATGATATTATTTTGTGATAATTTTTAATTCCGCACAATTTTTCACTGTGTAAATGCGATGAATGATATGAAAGGGCTTGTATAAGACCTCTGAGAGGTCAAGTACGCCGGTTGCGATCCAAGATTGTGCCCTAACTTCTAGGGTGTGGTCTCGGGATGTTACAAGCTTGGTATCAGAGCATAGGTTGGTGAAAGTAGTCTTAGGAATCAAAAAGTCTCATCAAGTCACGTCTAGTAGTGTCTCGACCATCGGTGTGAGTCGCGACACATCTATGGGCGAGAGGCTATAGGACAATATAGTTTCCCTTATTTTCTACTTCTATGTAGTGCGGTAGAGTAAATGTTATGAGTATCCGTCTAAATGTGTTTTCCTTGTGTTTCTAGGAGATGAATACTAGGAGGATGGCCGCTAGAAGGTTGGAATAGGGAAGGATGAATGAGGAAGCTCCTCCTCAAGTTGAGCAAGTTGAGAAAGTTGAGCAAGTTGTTCAAGATGGGCAAGGTGTCCAAGGTGCTCAAGGTGCTCAAGTGCCTCCTCAAGGTGATCATTCTCCTAATGCGGAAGGAGGTAATGAGGTTCCGGAGATGTCTAATAGGGAGATTAGAGATGCTTTGCTTGCTTTAGCCTGAGCCATAACCGCTCAACCTAATTTGAGTATGGTGCCTAGGGTGAATGTTGTGGACAGCACTATGAAATATAGGTTGAGAGACTTTGTGAGGTTGAATCCTCCAATATTTCTTGGCTCTAAGGTAGATGAAGATCCACAAGAGTTCCTTGATGGTGTGCACAAGGTGTTGAGTGCTATGGGTATTACATCTAGGGAGAAGGCGGAGTTGGCTTCGTATCAATTGAGTGATGTGTCTCAAATTTGGTACACTCAATGGAAGGATAATAGGCCGGTGGAGTCGGATCCTATTGAGTGGGAAGAATTCAAGGAAGCTTTTCTTTGTAAATACTTTCCCCGTGAGAGGAGGGAAGTGAAAGTAGAGGAGCTTATCAATATCAAGCAAGGCAATATGAGTGTTGAGGAATACTCTTTGAAGTTCTCAACATTCTCAAGATATGCACCATCCCTAGTGTCTAATCCAAGGGATGAAATGAGTCATTTTGTGACCGGGTTCGCCGACTTAGTGAGGGAAGAATGTCGTACGGCTATGCTACATGATGATATGACCTTATCTAGACTCATGGTGTATGCACAATCAATTGAAGAGTCTAAACTTAGGAGGATGTCAAGAAACTTTAAAAGAAGTGGTGCTTGTGATCAAGTGCAACCTAGATCCAAAAAGAGGGCTCAAACTCAAGATGGACCTAATGCTCCTAAGGTGAAGTTTGAAAAAGGAGGTAGTTCTCAAAACTACATGTTCCACTTGTGGTAAGAAACATTATGGTGAGTGTCTAGTGGGTATCGAAATTTGTTTTGGATGTGGAAAAGATGGGCACAAGGTTAGATATTGTCATAATAGAGATGGTAAGAAGGCTGCTCCTAGTGTCCCAAAGGATGATGCTCCAACAAAGAGGCATTTCTATGCACTCCGGACTAGAGGAGAGAAGACGGATGAGAGTGATGATGATTTTGGTAAGTCCTTGTATTTCCCTTGTTGTGGTATGAGTTCCTTCTAAGTGGGGGAGTATGGCTAGATATATGTGCTAGTTTGTTGCATCTGCAAGATGTTTAGGAGTTTGGTTGAAATTGAATTTCATTAAATTCTTGCATTGTGTGTTTTATTAAGTCATGATAATGTTGTAAAAGGTGTTTATATGATGTTTCATTACATATTAGCATGTCTATATCATGATTTGCCTAAAAGTTGCATTTTTGAAGAATTGCATAAAATCACTGTAGGTTCTGCCTGTTCACTGTGTTATTTTTCAAAATTTGACTAATTGATTCGTTGGTCTAAAATTGTTGTAATGTGGTTAGAACTGATGTCTATGAGAAATATAAAATGAGTTTTTACTATTTGGAATGAAGCATGTGAGTTTTGTAGTATGATGAGTTATAGAATTGTATTCTAGTTTCTTGTTATGTTGAGAATCTCTTGATGGTGTGAAATTAATGTTTTCTGCTTGATTGTGATTTATATGGTTTGGTTATGTGCTGCTAGTTTATTCTCTATTCTTGGATGTGTTCGGAGTGTGGCAAGTGTCATTCGAGGACGAATGTTGTCCAAGTGGGGGAGAATGTAAGATCCCGAAAATGACATAGGTGAACTAGAGCCTAACATTTTGGTCATGTTGGTCTAAGGTACTAAATAGGTCTATTATATGGTATTGAGGCAGTAGCTAAGAGTTTAGGTGCATTGGAAGTCAAACATCAAGGGACGACCAAGACGTTCGACGACCAAGTCACCGAAGCGCCTCATATGTGGTTCTATGTGTTCATGTGTAATTAATTATGTTGTGAAGTCCTTAAATGAGTTTATATGATGTATATAGGTAGTGTGTCAAGTTTTGTGAAGTTTGGAGGTCAAAAGCTCAAGAACGTCCATGACGTTCGAAAGATGTGCCTTGAAATGACCTTATGTGTCTAGGCATGTTTCATTGGGTTATACGTGTTCGTTTTGGTTGAAATTCTTGTGAGAGGTCCTAATCTCGTATACGGTCATGTTTGGGTTGGAAACTTCTAGGAAAATTATCCCCAAGGACCATCCAAGGGTCCTTGAGGAAGGACCCCAACTTGGTGCCAAGGCTGCCCAAGACAGCCCAAACCACGGAAGGCAATTGACGCCCAGTGGGTCAGTCAACGCCCCGTGGGTGGTGATCCGTCAATTGGGACTTATCCTGGGGAAGGAGGGACCAAGGACAAGCCTCAGTCCCAAACCACGGACTAAGGGACGGTCCGTTGGTCAAGGGACGGTTCGTCGGTGGCAGGTCGTTGGTTGGGACATAGTCCAGGGAGAGAACAAACCAATGTTTAGTCTTTGAACCAAACAATGGGAGGACAGGACGGTCCATTTGTGGACAAATGGTCCGTCGAGTGCCAACCATCGATGGTGCTGTCCCTGCGTGCAGGTTCACTGCCAAGTGAGGGGTGAACTTGTAATTTCACACCACTTCAAAATAAGAGTTTGGGAGGTTCCTAAGGGGTCTTTTGGGTATTTTAAATGTGTTTATAAGCCTTAAACACTTATAAGATTTCATTCTTCTAAATCAAAACCCTAAAATCCCTTAGAAATTCCCTAAGACTCCATTAAAGCTAAAAGTCAAGGAAGAGCTTGGATTGGTGATTTGAGTGGAGATTCTTCATCAAATTGGAGGATTAGCTTAATTGAGGTATAACTTTTGATACTTGAAACTTGTTTCATCAAGGAGCCCAACTTTCAAAGATATTTTCTAAAGTTTTCAAAAGATGAATTGACCTATTTCATGGTCTACCATGTGTGCTTGCATTAATGGTTTTTACTCATTGTTTAGTGATTGAATTGTTGTTATTAAGATTATTTTAACTTAATTGACATATGAACCCATGTAATTTATGAACCCTATTTTTGACTAATTTATGGGTTACTTGATATTGGTCTAATGTGTATGAATTAATGATTAGTTTCATGTGGGCTTTCTAATGATACTAGAATTGTATTCAATTGATATCAGATTGGTCTTAGATTGTTGAATCTATAATGAATTGACCTAGTTTCATCTAGTTTTATGATTTATATATGGAATTGATGTTCATGGCCATAGGTAAGGGCCTTATGATATTTAATTAGATGATTTGGCATTGGCTTCAAGTGTTGAGGATGAAGTAGTAGTACGCTGCCCTATTCTCCTTTATTTAATGTTAATTAGACTTCAATTATGTTGTGATTGGTTTGGTCCACTTATGGTGGCGGTGTTATGTGAATTGATGTGTCCTTGTCGGTGTTATTTTGAGTATAATGATGATCATGGTCTTGTTGGCACTACTTGAACTATTATGTTGATTTGTGTAGTTGATTATGTGAAGTATGATCATATCTACCTATATGTGAAGTAATGTGAAAGTATGTGTTATTCTATGAATGTTACGTAGGTGATCATGGTATGCTATGACTATGTGTTAAGTGTGTAGTCTTAGAGTTGACACATGGTTGTTCCTAAGTTGGATATATGAGTATATAATGATTATGTTAATGATGATTAAAGTAATGAATAGGTTGATATAATGTTGATAAGGGTCATTCCTTAGTGTCTAAAGAATGATATGCTATATGTGCTAAAGTGGAGTATTTTGTGTCTTGTTTAGCTAGACTTGTGTCCCTTACTTGATGCTTGTATGAATATGAATATGTGATATCTTGACTTAGGAATCTAAAGAGTCTTAGTATTGAATGATGAATGTTAGGTGAGACTTTGAATGATTATAAGAGGGTACTTAATGTGAAACCTTGAACCTAGTGTTAAGGTTATGAAACTTGAAGTCGAAAGCCGTAATGGTATCCTTCATGTAATGAATAATGAACTTAAGGTTGATTGGCTGGAACGACATCATATCAATCCTTAGGAAAGTCATGATGAGCTTCTTGTCGCCATAGTTAGGTAGCCCTAGTGGACCTTTCTTTGGTAGGGTAAATGTAATTGGGTCATGAACTTGATATCGGACCCCTTTGTATGAACCTTAATGTGAATTAATTTATGAGAACGAAGGCTAGCACCGAGTGAGTATGGCAAGGGAGGTAGTTCTAGTTAAAGAATGAGGCTAGAATACAAAGAAACCCTTCATATACCTTAATCATGTGCCTACATGGGATGTGTCCAAGTTCTACTATTGGCAAGTAGAACAACCTCATGGGAGTAGGATAGAACTCTAGATTCCATGTTTTGCTACGATGGTCTATGTCGGTTATTGCATATTCTCATCATGTAGGATACCTATTAGCATTAGAGAAGTTCTATGAGGTTTAGGTAGTGGTATGGGACACTATCTAGACATTGCACAATAGGCTTTGAAGGTTTTAGTAAGAGTCCCTAGGTCTTCTCCAAGACCATTATTTGAATGTCCTTTATGTGATGAATGTCTCTTAAATGAACTAAGTAATGTAATGACTTAATAATAATGAGTATGTGAATGGATGAGTACCTAATCTACAGTGACTTAAGGATTCCTTAGTTAAAGTGTGAAGAGGGCATAAAGGATGATCTCTTCATGTCTTATCTATGGAAGTCTTGAGAATGATTCTAGTTAGGGAAGTTGGTTGTTATGTTTGACATGCTCTAAGCTTAGGAAGTCTTAATGATTATTTAGGTAACCTTGAAGAGGGTGTATGAGCGTTCTCTTCTATGAGTACTTAAGTAAGTCTTTTGATAACCTTGGTAGGGGAGATTGTCATATTTTGTATGTCTTGAATGTTGATGTATTGTAGGTGTTATTGTGTCTCATTATGAGTATCCTAATGGATCGTTTAGGACATTTAGAGAGGTGTATGGGCGGTCTCTCTTTATGTGACTTAAGTGAACCTTAGGATAGCTTTAGTGAGAACACTACATGCTAGAAAGTGTTAAAAAGGTAAGACAAAGTACTTCACTGTTACAGTGAAGCAATTCACTGTACAGTGGATATAGGTCACTGTAATGTGCCTCTTGATAATGTGTTAAATTGTTTAAATGTTATCTTATGTGTTTTTAAGTTGATAAATGTTGTTCTTATGATGATATTATGATATTTAAATGAAAAGATGCATATTTCCAATAAATGTTCGTTTTCATAATTTTTATGCATAATGCCATACTTAGTACATTTGGTTGTACTAAGTCCATGCTTTTATATATCTATATAGTTCTTGGTAGGTGAGGATCATTTTGGAAGCAAGGATTGCACCGTAGCATCGTTCAAGAGAAGTTGAAGTGTGTCCTCATTTGAATCGAGGGCATATATGTCTTTTATGTTTCGTATTAAAGTATTGTAATAGACTTAGTAGTACTATGTTTTCTATTTTGTATGGGCCATTTCCCAAGTACTATAATGTCTAAGATTGATGAGATTGAGACTTAGTATTTCCTATTACTTTTATATGAAAGAGTTTTTAAAGACCATGATATTATTTTGTGAAAAGTTTAAATTCCGCACTATTTTTCACTATGTATATGCGATGATTGATATGAAAGGGCTTGTATAAGACCTCTGAGAGGTCGAGTACGCCGGTTGCAATCCAAGATTGTGCCCTAACTTCTAGGGTGTGGTCTCGGGATGTTACAAGATTGGTATCAGAGCATAGGTTGGTGAAAGTAGTCTTAGGAATCAAAAAGTCTCATCAAGTCACGTCTAGTAGAGTCTCGACCATCGATGTGAGTCGCAACACATCTATGGGCGAGAGGCTATAGAACAATAGAGTTTCCCTTATTTTTTACTCCTATGTCGTGCAGTAGAGTAAATGTTATGAGTATCCGTCTAAATGTGTTTTCCTTGTGTTTCTAGGAGATAAATACTAGGAGGATGGCCGCTAGAAGGTTGGAATAGGGAAGGATGAATGAGGAAGATCCTCCTCAAGTTGAGCAAGTTGAGCAAGTTGTTCAAGATAGGCAAGGTGTCCAAGGTGCTCAAGGTGCTCAAGTGCCTCCTCAAGGTGATCATTCTCCTAATGTGGAAGGAGGTAATGAGGTTCCGGAGATGTCTAATAGGGAGATTAGAGATGCTTTGCTTGCTTTAGCCCGAGCCGTAACTACTCAACCTAATTTGAGTATGGTGCCTAGGGTGAATGTTGTGGAGAGAACTATGACCTCTAGGTTGAGAGACTTTGTGAGGTTGAATCCTCCAATCTTTCTTGGCTCTAAGGTAGATGAAGATCCCCAAGAGTTCCTTGATGGTGTGTACAAGGTGTTGAGTGCTATGGGGCTTACATCTAGGGAGAAGGCGGAGTTGGCTTCGTATCAATTGAGTGATGTGTCTCAAATTTGGTATACTCAATGGAAGGATAATAGGCCGGTGGAGTCGGATCCTATTTAGTGGGAAGAATTCAAGGAAGCTTTTCTTTGTAAATACTTTCCCCCTGAGAGGAGGGAACTGAAAGTAGAGGAGTTTATAAATCTCAAGCAAGGCAATATGAGTGTTGAGGAATACTCTTTGAAGTTCTCAACATTCTCAAGATATGCACCATCCCTAGTGTCTAATCCAAGGGATGAAATGAGTTATTTTGTGACCGGGGTCGCCGACTTAGTGAGGGAAGAATGTCGTACGGCTATGCTACATGATGATATGACCTTATCTACACTCATGGTGTATGCACAATAAATTGAAGAGTCCAAACTTAGGAGGATGTCAACAAACTTTAAAAGAAGTGGTGCTAGTGATCAAGTGCAAACTAGATCCAAAAAGAGGGCTCAAACTCAAGATGGACCTAATGCTCCTAAGGTGAAGTTTGAAAAAGGAGGTAGTTCTCAAAATGGAAAACCTACATGTTCCACTTGTGGTAAGAAACATTATGGTGAGTGTCTAGTGGGTACCGGGATTTGTTTTGGATGTGGAAAATATGGACACAAGGTTAGATATTGTCATAATAGAGATGGTAAGAAGGCTGCTCCTAGTGTCCCAAAGGATGATGCTCCAACAAAGAGGCGTTTCTATGCACTCCGGACTAGAAGAGAGAAGCCGGATGAGAGTGATGATGATGTTGGTAAGTCCTTGTATTTCCCTTGTTGTGGTATGAGTTCCTTCTAAGTTGGGGAGTATGGCTAGATATATGTGCTAGTTTGTTGCATGTGCAAGATGTTTAGAAGTTTGGTTGAAATTGAATTTCATTAACTTCTTGCATTGTGTGTTTTATTAAGTCATGATAATGTTGTAAAAAATGTTTATATAATGTTACCTTAAATATTAGCATGTCTATATCATGAATTGCCTAAAAGGTGCATTTTTGAAGAATTGCATAAAATCACTGTAGGTTCTGCCTGTTCACTATGTTATTTTTCAAAATTTGACTAAATGATTCGTTGGTCTATAATTGATGTAATGTGGTTAGAACTGATGTATATGAGGAATATAAAATGAGTTTTTACTATTTGGAATGAAGCATGTGAGTTTTGTAGTATGATGAGTTATAGAATTGTATTCTAGTTTCTTGTTGTGTTGAGAATCTCTTGATGGTGTGAAATTAATGTTTTCTCCTTGATTGTGAGTTATATGGTTTGATTATGTGCTGCTAGTTGATTCTCTATTCTTGGAAGTGTTCGGAGTGTGGCAGGTGTCATTCGAGGACGAATGTTGTCCAAGTGGGGGAGAATGTAAGATCCCGAAAATGACATAGGTGAACTAGAGCCTAACATTTTGGTCATGATGGTATAAGGTCCTAAATAGGTCTATTATATGGTATTGAGGCAGTATCTAAGAGTTTAGGTGCATTGGAAGTCAAACGTCAAGGGACGACCAAGACGTTCGACGACCAAGTCACCTAAGTGCCTCATATGTGGTTCTATATGTTCATGTGTGATTCATGATGTTTTGAAGTCCTCAAATGAGTTTATATGATGTATATAGGTAGTTTGTCAAGTTTTGTGAAGTTTGGAGGTCTAACGCTCAAGAACGTCCATGACGTTCGAAAGATGTGCCTTGAAATGACCTTATGTGTCTAGGCATGTTTCGTTGGGTTTTACGTGTTCTTTTTGGTTGAAATTCTTGTGAGAGGTCCTAAACTCGTATACGGTCATGTTTGGGTTGGAAACGTCCATGAAAATTATCCCCAAGGACCATCCAAGGGTCCTTGAGGAAGGACCCAAAGTTGGTGCCAAGGCTGCCCAAGACAGCCCAAACCACGGAAGGCAATTGACGCCCAATGGGTCAATAAATGCTCCTTGGTTGGTGCTCGGTCAATTGGACTTATCCTGCGGAAGGAGGGACCAAGGACAAGCCTCGGTCCTAAACCAGGGACCAAGGGACAGTCCGTTGGTCAAGGGACGGTTCGTCGGTGGCAGGTCATCGGTTGGGACATAGTCTAGGGAGAGAAGAGACCAATGTTGAGTCATTGAACCAAACGATGAGAGGACAGGACGGTCCATTTGTGGACAAATGGTCCGTCGACTGCCAACCGTCGATGGTGCTGTCCCTGCGTGCAGGTTCCCTCCCAAGTGAGGGGTGAACTTGTAATTTCACCCCACTTCAAAATAAGAGTTTTGGCGGTTCCTAAGGGGTCTTTTGGGTATTTTAAATGTGTTTATAAGCCTTAAACACTTAGAAGATTTCATTCTTCAAAATCAAAACCCCAAAATCCCTTAGAAATTTCCTAAGACCCCATTAAAGCTAAAACTCAAGGAAGAGCTTAGATTGGTAATTTGAGTGGAGATTCTTCATCAAATTGGAGGATTAGCTTAATTTAGGTATGGCTTTTGATACTTGAAACTCGTTTCATCAAGTATCCCAACCTTCAAAGATGTTTTCTAAAGTTTTCAAAAGATGAATTGACCTATTTCATGATCTACCATGTGTTCTTGCATTAATGGTTTTTAATCATTGTTTAGTGATTGAATTGTTGTTATTAAGATTATTTTAACTTAATTTACATATGAACCCATATAATTGATGAACCCTAGTTTTTGACTAATTTATGGGATACTTGATATTGGTCTAATTTTTATGAATTAATGAGTAGTTTCATATGGGCTTTCTAATGATACAAGAATTGTATTCAATTGATATCAAATTGGTCTTATATTGTTGAATCTATAATGAATTGACCTAGTTTCATCTAGTTTTATGATTTATGTATGGAATTGATGTTCATGGCCATAGGTCCCCTTATGATATTGAATTGGATAATTTGGCATTGGCTTCAAGTGTTGAGGATGAAGTAGTGGTACACTGCCCTATTCTCCTTCATTTAATGTTAATTAGACTTCAATTATGTTGTGATTGGTTTGGTCCACTTATGGTGGCGGTGTTATGTGAATTGGTGTGTCCTTGTCGGCGTTATTTTGAGTATATTGATGATCATGGTCTTGTCGGTACTACTTGAAGTATTATGTTGATTTGTGTAGTTGATTATGTGAAGTATGATCATAACTACCTATATGTGAAGTAATGTAAAAGTATGTGTAATTCTATGAATATCTCTCGTTTAATGGTTCATGCTCAACAACTGTAAGAAAGTAGGCTAAAGAGAAAGAATAGGGAGGCCAAGAGGGACAAGCCTTATGAAGGTAGTTCTTCAAAGAAGAGGTTGGAAATTCAAGACAAGCCGATATTCTAGAGGAGATTATATAATCTTTCCAAATATCCCAAGGCTCATGATGAGAGGGTGTCTAGACCAAAGACTCAAAAGCGAAGAGATACTAGTTCACCTAGTAAGAAGCCAACTTGTGGAAAATGTGGTAAGAAGTATTATGGTCAGTGCCTTGTGGGGACGGTCAATTGCTTTGGATGTGGCAAGAGTGGCCACAAGGTTAGAGATTGCCCTTATTTGAAGTGTCAAGTCAAAGTAAGTGGGCAAGATCAATCTAGGGATTCTAATGTTGATACTCCAAGAAAGAATCGTTTTTATGCTCTTGGCTTTACGGGTGAACAAGAGAGTTTTCTCGATGTGGTGACCGGTATGTTACAATTCTTCTCTATTGATGTTTATTCTTTACTTGATTGGGGTGCCACATTATTATTTCTTACTTCTTTGATATCTAGAAAGTTTGATATTTTGCCCAATGTCCTAAATGAACCTTTTATGGTAACTACTTTAATAGGTGATTTGATGGTTGCAAAGAGGGTATAGAGGAAGTGTCCTATAATGTTACCCAATAGAGTTACTCATGTTGAACTAGTAGAACTTGATATGGTTGATTTTGATGTCATTTTAGGAATTGATTGGTTGCATGATTGTTTTGCTTCCATTGATTATAGAACAAGAATTGTCAAATTCAATTTTCCAAATGAACCCATCTTAGAGTGGAAGGGGGGAAATTCTAATCCTAAAGGTCATATCATATTTTTTATTAAGGCTTGTAAAATGATCTCTAAAGGGTGTCTATACCATGTTGTAAGATTCAATGATTTAGACTCCGAAAATCCTCCCATTGAGTTAGTCCCCGTAGTGAGGGAATTTCCAATGGTCTTTCCTAATGATCTTCCCGGAATTCCTCCCGAATAGGAAATTGATTTTGGCATTGACTTACTACTGGATACATACCCCATTTCAATTCCTCCTTATCGGATGGCTCTGAACGAATTTAAAGAGTTGAAGGCTCAACTCAAGGATTTACTAGACAAAGACTTCATTAGACCTAGTATTTCTCCATGTGGTGCACCGGTATTATTTGTGAAGAAGAAGGATGGGTCCCTTAGAATGTTCATTGATTATCGCCAAATCAATAAAGTCACTATTAAGAACAAGTATCCTCTCCGTCGGATTGACGACTTGTTTGATCAACTTTAAGGGGCAAACTGCTTTTCTAAGATTGACTTGAGATCGGGGTATCACAAACTTAGGGTGAAAGGTGAGGATATACCAAAAATGGCATTTCAAACTAGATATGGTCACTATGAGTTCTTAGTAATGTCCTTTGGTCTCACTAATTCCCCGGCAACTTTTATGGACCTAATGAATAGGGTTTCAAAGTTACCTAGATTCATTTGTCATTGTCTTCATTGACGATATCTTGGTATATTCGAAAAATGAGGGTGAGAACATGGACCATTTGAGAGTGGTTTTGCAAGTGCTTAAGGAATATCAACTATTTTACAATTATAGAAAATGTGAGTTTTGGTTGAGGTCGGTGGCGTTTCTTGGTCATATCATCTCTACTGAGGGAGTTGAGCTTGATCGAAGAAAAAACCGAGGCGGTTAAAAATTGGCCTAGAAAATTGACTCCAACCGACATTAGGAGTGTCTTGGGTCTAGCGGGATACTATAGGAGACTTGTGATTGGTTTTCCGTCCATTTCTTCTCCCTTTACTACCTTGACCCAAAAGAGTGTGAAATTTGAGTGGTCGGAGGCATGCGAAAGAAGCTTTTAAATTTTAAAAGATAGGCTTACTTTTGCTCCAGTATTGACTTTACCGGAGGGTACTAAGGGTTTTTTGGTATAATGTGATGCATCCCGAGTGGGGTTGGGGTGTGTTCTTATGTAACTTGGGAAAGTAGTAGCCTATGCCTTAGACAACTTAAGGTGCATGAGAAGAATTATCAAACTCATGATCTTGAGTTAGAGGTCGTGCTATTTTGTTTATAAATATAAAGGCATTACTTTTATGGTGTTCGTGTTGATGTGTATACCGATCATGTCTTCAATATGTATTTACTCAAAATGAGTTAAATCTCCGACAAAGAAGATGGTTGGAATTGTTGAAAGATTACGATATGAGTGTTCTCTACCAACTCGGCAAGGCCAACGAGGCTGCGGATGCTCTAAGTCGTATGAACATGGGTAGTGTGTCTCATGTAAAAGAAGCCAAGAAAGACCTAGTGAAAGATGTTCATAGGTTGGCTCGTTTGGGTGTTAGATTGGAAGATTCCCCAGATGGTGTTTTTATGGTCCATCATAACTCCGAATTGTCTTTGGTGGTCGAGGTGAAGTCTAAGCAACACCTTGATCAATCATTGATGAAGTTGAAGGAATTGGTTCTTGGTAAGCTTAATGAGTCATTCTCCTTGGGGGGGGGGGGAGTTTTGAGGTATCAAGAAAGGTTGTGTGTTCCCAATGTTGATGACTTGAGAAACCGGATTCGTGAGGAAGCTCATGGTTCCCATTATTCTATTCATCCGGGTTTTACTAAAATGTATCATGACCTAAGAGAAGTGTTTTGGTGGGATGGCTTTAAAAGGGACATAGCGGAATTTGTTGGAAAGTGTCCAAATTGCCAACAAGTAAAAGACGAGCACCAAAAGTCGGGTGGCTTACTCAAAGAAATGCAAGTTCCCACTTGGAAGTGGGAAGAGATTAATATGGACTTTGTAGAGGGTTTGCCTCGGACTAGAAGACAAAATGACTCTATATGGGTGGTGGTGGATAGATTGACAAAGTTTGCTCATTTTATTCCCGTCAAGTCCACTTACTCGGCGGAGGATTATGCAAGGATTTTCATAGATGAGATTGTGCGTCTTCATGGTATTCTGTTATCCATGATATCGGATAGGGGTGCACAATTCACATCTAGGTTTTGGAGGTCATTCAAAAAAGGATTGGGTACAAAGGTGAATTTAAGCACCGCTTTTCATCCCCAAACGGATGGTCAAGCAGAGCATACTATTAAAACCCTTGAGGATATGCTTAGAGTTTGTGTGATCGAATTCAAGGGAAATTGGGATGGACATTTGCCTTTGGTTGAGTTCTTATAAAAATAGTTACCATTCTATAATATCCATGGCTACTTATGAAGCTTTGTATGGTAGGTGATGTAGATCTCCGGTTTGATGGTTTGAAGTTGGTGAGTTTTCACTTCTTGATCCCAAATTGGTATATGAGACTTTGGAGAAAGTTTGTGTCATAAGGGATAGGTTGATGGCGGCCTATAGTCGGCAAAAGTCTTATGCCGACAATAGGAGAAGAGAGATTGAATTTGAAGAAGGTGATAAAGTGATTTGAAAACTTCACCCATGAAAGGGTTGATGAGATTTGGCAAGAAGGGGAAGTTGAGTCCTAGTTATGTGGGTCCCTATGGAATTTTGCAAAGAGTTGGCAAGGTTACATATGAGTTGAGATTAACTAGTGAACTAGATTAGGATCATCCAGTGTTCCATGTCTCGATGCTTAACAAGTGCATTGGTTATCCCGAGTCCATTCTTCCTATTGAGGGTCAAGGTGTCGATGAGAACCTCTCCTATGAAAAGGTTCCGGTTAAAATCCTTGATCGTCAAGTGAAGAAATTGTGGCACAAAGAGGTGGCCTCCGTAAAAGTTCTGTGGAGAAACCACCTAGTTGAGGGAGCAACATGGGAGGCCGAGGTCGACATGAAGTCTTGTTACCCTCATCTCTTTGATAATTAAGGTTTTCTGTTACTTCTAATAATGAGTTAAATTGAATTTGATTTGTTTGGTAAAGATTTGCATTATTATTGTAAGGGTTTTTGCTAAAATAAAGTTACATGGAAAAAAGTTATTTTGCTTGTGTTGCAATTATTTTGTATTTGGTATGTTGTTGCCTTTATGAATGATATTGAGCATGTTGAATTTTGGCATAATTGACTCCTTAATAATATGTTGATCTCATGTTGTTGTGAAAAGGAAATTCCTCGTGTTGTAATTTTGAGCTCTTATGCGTAGTAATTGATATTTTTAATTGCTATGTGTAAATGCCATGTTTTTATGTTGATTTTAGTTGTAAATCATGTTGATTATGTATGTTGTTGGTTGGACTGCTAGTATTGAGTCTATCCTTTCCCTTCAAAAGATTTTAGTATCACTCGGGGACGAATGTTCCTAAGGGGGGGGGGGATAATGTAACACTCTGAAAGACCAAAACCTAATCTAGAGACTCACATGAGTGTATAAGGTTTGTAACACTGTTTTAAGGTCAAAATAATTTATGTAACTCATATAGGAAGTTTTGGAGTCAAAATGTCAAGGAACGTCCATGACGTCCGGAGACTAGTGCAAGAAGTGCTAGTGTGCCTTATTCTATTTCACAAGGTCTTACGAGTCGGGATTTGATGAAATTTAGTGGAAAGGTGTTAAACATGTATTAGATTAGGTTTAGGGTCAAAACGTTCGGGTACGACTGTCACATCCGGGAAGTACCCCCTAGACGTAATTGGTAGCGGCGTCCTCGGAGAGGACTAGGACTAGCCTCTTAGCATTCATCATTACATTCATAGGTTAAAAATGCGGAAAATTTAAAACTTTTCTTCTATATCTATCATGAGGTTTGCATAGACCTCTCACATACACATAATATCCATATCGACTATACATAGACCCTTCGTATAAGAAGATTACATAGTCTTCTACTTTTATGGCACATATATATATAAGATATAGCATAGTCTTAAAACGGATGTCTCATCTCATAACCATCTAAACAAGAGTATAACGATTGGGCATAGCCCATACATCAATACAGTAAAAGCCACATATAGGCTATACAATTTTAGTACTCAAATGAAAGATAATGAACAAAGTATCTTTAAGACTAATCAACATCCAATGCTAGAAAGTGGCATTGTCCTCGAAGTGGTGAGGACCTACCCAACTTGGAGAATGAGAATCCAAGTCTTCTTTCAAAAGTCGTCACGAACCCTTCAACGACCGGAACCTAAAATGTTGGGGGGAAATGGAGAAATGGGGTTAGCACATCATTTGTACTAAGTATAGGACCATATTCACACAAAATAGAAATCATGCTAAAAAGGGACATTTCATTGAAGCATGCTAATTTACATTGAAAATCCTTATGCACATTCAAGGACCAATACAAGTCAATAATACATATTCATAAAGTCAATACCATGTACATCACAAGACCAACAATACTAAGTCTAGTCAAGTCAACATGCATATCAACATAATTGAGCACATAATCAATACAACTCTATCATCAAGTTATAATATCAACAAGCATGTATAAGAGTTCATAACATTATAACCAAAGCAAGACCATTACTCATGAACCCTCATTAAGTCCACTAGTGCAACGACTAAGCAAAGCCCCATAACCTCACTCAATCAAGTAAACCTAACAAGAACCATAAACAAAATCCAACTTCACATACTATATCATTAAGAGTAAACATCATCATACTTTAGCAATAGAGACCAACCACATGTTCATAAGTGAAACCATCATCACATAATGTCATTAACATGTAAGAACATCATATACATATCATTTACATTTATAAGCATATACATACATAAGAACATCCTTCTATGACTTCCCTCAAGGCTAACTAGTGCAATGTATAGGTAGAGTCCCATACCCCTACCTAGACTAAGCTAAACCCCTAAGGTCATCCTAGTTACAGTTTACTTCATTACTTCATTTTACCTTTTGGGAACATCTTTCCTTAACCGACATAGACCACATTAGGTAATGTGGAATCCGCTGTCATGGAAACCTACACCGAAAGTAGGCGGACTACCTGCCAAGGTATTACCAAAACATGAACATAGCATCTATGTGGATCCACTAGCTAGTATTCTTATGGGGGCAACATAGTTCAAGAACTAGGAGATGTAGTTGGGAACCTCTTTATGCTACATGCATTATATTCTCCAATCTCATGAGTACATTAGCGATCCTACCTTCCCTATGTGGGAAGGGACACTCCTCACTCTAGTTCATTCGGTGCTAAGCTAGAGTCCCTTTTGAAATGTCTTTAAGCCTTTATTAATGATCATAACTTAGTTTAGGTCATAGGGTCTATCCCTTATATAATCATAATCATATCTCAATAGGAATTGTATGAGTATTTTCTTTTCATTACAATTCACACATGTGAGGTTAGCACATTTACATAATCACATGGTGATAAGGCACATAGGTAAGTTATCATCATCCTTATAATATTCACATCTTAGCCAACATCTCACAAGCCATAATTCAAGACATTCCAATTCAACATCATACCAACCTAACCAATCTTTAAATAAGGTATACTTCAATATAACTTCATCACTAAACACAAGTAATCATAATTGAAGTAAAGGATTGAGATCACAAGACTTACCCCAATCTCCTTCACAAGCCATCATCAAGGTTTTACCATCCTTCAATCAATTCAACCCAACAATGGGTGTAATATCATCACACAATAGTAATCAACATAATAATGAAGTTAATCCAATCACTACACAACAATGCATCACTAGTTCATAGCCTAGGGTTAGGGACTTAGGTCAAATTCATGATCTACTTCACAACCTATGTTAATTAATCAAGAACTAGCATGATTGGATTACAATACATCATAATCTACTCATAAATATCTAAAGAAATCATAACCAAAGCAATGTAGATAGTCAAATTCGTAATAGAAGAATTCCATACCTTACTAATTGATGAAGTTTGATGGAGAAAAGCCCCTTCTTGAAGCCCTTAGAACCCTCCTTTGCTTGGTCTTCTATAGAGTTTCTTTGGGACAGAGAAACAAGAGAGAAGGAAGAGCAATTGGGTTTTGGGAATTATGAGAGTTAAATTTAGTTTAATTAGGTTTGGGGTCTTTATAAAAGTCATTAACTAACATAATTAGACCTCCATTTACCCCTAACTAATTAAATAACCACTTAATTAACTAATTGGTGTCAGAGACTGGTCCAAATGGATCTTTATGCAAAATGGCTAAGTGTCCTCGTTGACTGTGGTCGTAGGTGATCACTGTCCAATTGACAGCTTTTTGCCAAATTTCAAGGGTCATCCTCAAGGACCTTTAGGTTGGTCCTTGGGGACTCATACCCAAAAGTTTCGACTATAAACCAACTATAATATGTGTTAGACACCTTACCACCAAATTTATTGAATTCCAACTCCTAAAACCTTGTCAAATAGGCTAAGACACACTAGCACTTCTTGAACTAGTTTCCGGACCTCATGGACATTTCTTGACGTGTTGATTCTAAAACTTCCTAAATGACTTATATAATTTATATTTGACCTTAAAACCATGTTACAACTCTTAGATTCTCATGTTAGGCTCTAGAGGATTTAGACTTTCGGAATATTACATTATCCCCCCTAGGAACATTAGTCCCCGAATGACACTAAAAATCTTTAAAAGAAAGGAATAGACTCAAGACTAGCAGCCCAACAAACAACAACATATCAAAAGATGAGTCACAATAGAAATTGTGATAAAACATGACCTTTTACACAATGCAACTCAAAACATCATTTTCAACTCATAAGAGTTCAACCTTCATCACATGCTTATTCACTTATGTCAAAGCTTTCTTCATCAGATATTAACATTCTCAATACAACTCATGAGGGCATAAAAAATACACCAAATAAGTTCAAATCAAGTAAAAGAGCATTTTCTTGAAAACTTTCATTTCAATAGGCATAATTCATTGTAACTTACTGTAACAAGGCACATAGTTCAACATTTTACCAAAAATCAAGGCAACTTCAAATAAACTCATTATTTCTATAAATAGGAACAACTAACCATGGTTATCAAATAGATGAGGATAACTGGACTTCATGGTGGCCTCGGCCTCCCATGTTGCACCCTCAAATAGGTGGTTCTTCCATAACACCTTTATGGAAGCCACCTCTTTATTCCTTAACTTCTTTACTTTTCTATCAAGGATTTCAACCGGAACCTCCTCATAGGAGAGGTTCTCTTGAACACCTAGACCCGCAATAGGAAGAATTGACTCGGGATCACCAATAAACTTCTTAAGCATAGAAACATGGAACAACGGACGAACCATAGTCAATTCACTAGGTAACCTCAACTCATATGCAACCTTATCAATCTTTTGCAAAATTTCATAAGGACCCACATAACGAGGACTCAACTTCCCTTTCTTGCCAAATCTCACCACCCCTATAGGCAAAATTTTTAGATACACTTTATTACCTCAAATTCTAAGTCTCTTCTCCTATGGTCGGCACATGACTTTTGCCGGCTATAGGCTGTTTTCAAGTGGTTCCTTATAATATGAACCTTCTCCAAAGTATTATAAATCAATTCGGGACCCCAAAAGTGAAGACTCACCCACTTCAAACCATCCAATTGGAGTCTACATCTCCTACCATACAAGGCTTCATGAGGAGCCATAGATATAGATGAATGGTAACTATTGTTGTAAGAAAACTCAACCAAAGGCAAGTGTTTATCCCAATTTCCCTTGAAATCAATTATACAAGCTCTAATCATATCCTCAAGGATTTAAAATAGTACCCTCCGCTTGACCATTCGTTCGGGGATGAAAAACGGTGCTTAACTTTGTCTTGGTACCCAACCCTCTTTAGAATGACCTCTAAAACCTAGATGTGAATTATGAACCCCTATCCGATATGATGGATAACGAAATACCAATGTGACATACAATCTCATCTACAAAGATCCTTGCATAATCAAGTATGTGGACTTGACGGGAATAAAATGAGTGGATTTGGTCAACCTATCCACAACCACCCATATGGAGTCATGTTGCTTTTGTGTTTAAGGCAAACCTACCACAAAATCCATATTAATGTCTTCCCACTTCCAAATAGGAACTTGGATTTCTTGAAGTAAACCACCCGGCTTTTGGTGTTCGGCTTTCATTTCTAGGCAATTTGGACATTTTGCAACAAATTTTGCTATGTCCTCTTTCAAGCCTTCCCACCAAAACACTTCTCTAAGGTCATGATACATATTTGTAGAACCCGGATGAATGGAATAACGGGACCCATGAGCTTCTTCAAGAATCTGGTTCCTCAAGCCATCTACATTGGGAACACACAACCTTCCTTCATACCTCAAGACACCATCCCCCCCCATTAGGAGAATGACTCATTAAGCTTACCAATAACTGACTCCTTCAACTACATCAATGGTTGATCAAGGTGTTGTTTGGACTTCACCTCAACCACCAAACATGTTTCGAAGTTATGATGGACCATAAAACCACCATTCGGAGAATCTTCTAATATAACACCCAAACGAGCCAACCTATGAACATCATTCACTAGGTCTTTCTTGGATTTATCTACATGTGACATACTACCCATGGTCATACGACTTAGAGCATACGCAACCACATTGTCCATGCCGGGGTGGTAGAAAACACTCATGTCGTAATCTTTCAAAAAATCCAACCACCTTCTTTTTCGGAGATTTAACTCCTTTTGAGTAAACATATATTGAAGACTCTTGTGGTCGATATACACATCAAATTGGACACCACACAAATAATTCCTCCATATTTTCAAGGTAAATTCCACGGCCGCTAACTCAAGATCATGAGTTGGATAATTCTTCTCATGCACCTTAAGTTGCCTAGAGGCATAGGCTACTACTTTCGCATGTTGCATAAGAACACACCCATATCCCGCTTGGGATGCATCACAATATACAACGAAGCCCTTGGTACCCTACGGTAAAGTCAACATCGGAGCGGTATTAAGTCTATCTTTCAAGATTTGGAAGCTTCTTTCACATGCATCCGACCACTCAAATTTCATACTCTTTTGGGTCAAAGTAGTCAAGGGAGTTGCAATGGACGCAAAACCATCCACAAACCTCCTATAGTATCCCTGTAGACCCAAGAAACTCATAATGTCGGTTGGAGTCAATGGCCTAGGCCAATTTTTCACCGCCTCAGTTTTGCTTGGATCAACCTCAACTCCGTCACTAGAGATGATATGACCAAGAAACGCGACCGACCTCAACCAAAACTCGCATTTGGTAAACTTGGCAAGTAGTTGGTTTTCCTTAAGAACCTGTAACACCACCCTCAAATGGTCCCTGTGTTCACCCTCATTTTTCGAATATACCAAGATTTTGTCAATGAAGTCAATCACAAATGAATCTAGGTTACTTCTAAACACCCTATTCATGAGATCCATAAATGACGTCGGGTCATTAGTGCGAGGACATTACTAAGAACTCATAGTTACCATATCTAGTTCGGAATGTTGTTTTTGGTATATCTTTACCTCTCACCCTAAGTTGGTGATACCTCTATCTCAAGTCAATCTTAGAAAAGTAGCTTGCTCCTTGGAGTTGATCAAACAAGTCGTCAATCCGAGGAAGAGGATACCTGTTCTTAATAGTGACTTTATTGAGTTGGAGATAATCAAGGCACATTCTAAGGGACCCATCTTTCTTCTTCACAAACAATACCGGAGCACCCCATGGAGAAATACTAGGTCTAATGAAGCCTTTGTCTAGTAAGTCCTTGAGTTGAGCCTTCAACTCTTTCAATTTGGCTGGAGCCATCCAATAACGAGGAATTTAAATGGGATTGGTATCCGGTAGCAAGTCAATACCAAAATAAATTTCTCGTTCGGGAGGGATTCCAGGAAGATCATTAGGAAAGACTTCTGGAAATTCCCTTACAATGGGGACTAACTCAATGGGAGGATTTTCGGAGTATAAATCTTTGACTCTTACAATGTGATATAGACACCCATTTGAGATCATTTTACAAGACTTAAGACAAGACATAATACGACCTCTAGGAATAGAATTTCCCCCCTTCCACTCTAAAATGGGTTCATTTGGAAAATTGAACTTGATAATTCTTGTTCTACAATGAATGGAAGCAAAACAATCATGCAACCAATCCTTTCCCAAAATGATATCAAAATTGACCATATCAAGTTTTACTAATTCGACATGAGTAACTCAATTGGGAAACATTGTAGGACAATTTCTATATACCCTTTTTGCAACCATTGACTCACTTACAAGGGTAGTTACCATGAAAGGTTCATTTAGAATATCGGGAAAAATATCAAACTTTCTAGCTATAAAGGGAGTAACAAAAGATAATGGAGCACCCGGATCAAGTAAAGTTTATACATCAATAGAGAAGACTTGTAACATACTGGTCACCACGTCGGGAGAACTCTCTAGTTCACCACTAGACCGAAGTGAAAAAAGAGATTCTTCTTTGGTGGATGCACATTAGAACCACTAGCTTGAGCTTCCCCGCTACCCTTGACTTGCCCCTTCAAATTAGGGCAATACCTAACCTTGTGGCCACTCTTGCCACACCTAAATAAATTGTTTGTCCCAACAAGGCAATCACCATAATGCTTCTTGCCACACTTTCCACAAGTTGGTTTCTTGCTTGGTGAGCTAGTACTTATTCCCTTTTGAGACTTAGGGTTAGACACCCTATCACCACGAGCCTTTCAAAATTTGGTAGGAACTTGATTAGAAAACCTCTTCTTGAACATAGGCTTGTCTTGAATTTCAAGCTTACCCTTTGAAGAACCACTTTATAAGACTTGGCCTTCTTGGCCTCCCTACTCTTTCTCCTTAACCTAATTTCTACCACTTGTTGAGCATGGACCATGAGATGAGAGATATTCATATTATCATGAAGCATAGAGGAAGGTCATTCTTCCATCAAGTCATTGGACACCCTCGTAAGGAAATGACTCATCTCATCCCTTGGATTTGAAACCAAGGATGCAACATACTTGGACAATTTAGTGAATTTCATGGAGTAGTAAAGTACACTCATACCTCCTTGACGAAGGTTGATGAAATCTTCTACCTTAGCTTCCCTCATCTCTCTAGGAAAGAACCTATCAAGGAAAGACTTCTTGAAGATCTCCCAAGTCACCAGACCACCTCTTAGTTCCCTATTGTCCCTCCATTGCACATACCACGTTTGGGCCACATCTTTGAGTGGATAAGCCGCTAACTCGGCCTTCTCAAATGAGGTCACACCCATAGCATACAGAATATTATAGACCTCATCGAGGAAATCTTGAGGGTCCTCATACGACCTCGACCCAAAGAACATAGGTGTATTCATTCTAGCAAAGTCTCTCAAACGCAAGGCCATAGGGTAAGCATGTTGAGGCACACGAGGTCCAACCTTCTTATTTATTTGGATCGTCGTAGATTGAACTTGAGAAGTGACGGCATTATCTTTAAAGGTCATAGCTTGAGTCAAAGTGAGAAAAGTTGCCCTTATATCTCCATCGGTCATCAGTGGAGGGGCTACGGAACTTGATCACCCGTAGATACTTCTTCAAGTTGAAGCACTTGGTTGTCTTGTGGAGGCACTTCATTGTCATTAGCTCCCACATTAGCCATTATTTCTTCGTCCCTTCTAGCAGCTGCTCTTCGTGTATTTATACCTAAAACCACCAATACAAGGTTTAGGTGAAAGCACATAATAGTACTTTAGCGGGACAACATAGGAATACAAGAAGATGAGAGCTTCTAAGAATCGTATGATATATCACTCATAAGTGTGGCGCGCTTCACAATTATGAATAAGAATCTACATAAACGTGGTTTAATGAGACATCATTTCTAGGGATATTCAACCTCATGCTCTGATCCTAAGTTTTTCACATCTGGGAAGTACCCATTTGACGTAACCGGCGTCGTCGTCTTCGGAGAGGTCTAGGACTAGTCTCTTAGCATTCATCATTACATTCATAGGTAAAAATATGGAAAATATAAAGCAGTTCTTCTATATCTGTCACGAGGATTATATAGAACTCTCACATACACATAATATATTCATATCGAGTATACATAGACCCTTCGTATATGAAGATTACATAGTCTTCTACTTTTATGGCACATATATATCTATATAAGATATAACATAGTCTTAAAACGGATGTCTCATCTCATAACCATCTAAACAAGAGTATAAAAATTAGAGACGGACCTTTAAATTAAATAAAAATACATAATAAGTCTTAATGCTAGAAACTAAGAATAGAATTATGCCCTCAAATATATGAGGACATACTTAGTCTTGAGAGAGTCGATTCCCAAGCTTTGCCTTCTAGTCTTCAACTTGACTCCAACCTATACTTAGAGAGTATAGAAACGTATGGGGTTAGTATAAAACAATGTACTAAGTATGGCATATGCAAAATCATGCAAAAATGGACATTTAGTAGAAATAAGCTTTCATGCCAATTAAGTAAAACCTTCATGATTATAGACTTAAAATAGTATAAGAATCATCATTTATCACATAAAATAGAACTCTCATAATTTTAGAACCAAAAGATCACTTTACAGTAAACTCAAGCAACTTTACAATGAAACAATGAAACATTACAGTGAACAATTCATCCCAAGCATAGTGAACTCATTTCCTTTGAGATTTCCCTAACCAAGTTATCCTAAGACTCCCTACGGTAATACAAGATGGGACCGCCCATACACCCCCTTCAAGACACACCAAAGTTATCCTTAAGACTACCAACCATAGGCTTACTTCGCACGGGAAAATGTCCACACTCTTGGCTAGACACTTGAAGGACATTCATACATTAAGGACTTCATGTAAGTACCCTTTTCCGATGGGACTTGTAAGTTACACTAAGTGCAATGTGAGAGTAGCATCCCATACTACTACTCCCAGTTAGTGTTCCTTGAGGATTCCCTTGGATTAAGCACACTACATTAGTTATTCATAACTTCATCACATAGAACTTAGCTTTAACATACTTCTTTGACATTACACCTTAAGTCATCTAACTTCATTTACGACACATGGTAACTCATTCATATACTTCATAAAGAACACACCAAGGCTCCCCTTTCGGAAGGTCTACTTAGTGCAATGGATAGATAGCATCTCATACCACCACCTACCCTAAGTAGTACGTTCTTTTAGGATAATTACTTCATAAACTTCATACAAAAAAAAACTCCCCTTTCGGAAGGTCTACTTAGTGCAATGGATAGATAGCGTCCCATACCACCACCTACCCTAATTAGTACATTCTTTTAGGAGATTTAATGTAACAACCCTAAAAATGAATAAGATAAGAAATACTTAATGTGTCAAGAATGCCTACGATTAGACCAGGGTTCACACGGATTGATGCGCATAGAACCAGGCCTCAGAACCCTTGCTACAGCCAAGCCAACTAACTTGGAAAGTTAGTTGAGCTTGGAAAGGTTGGGTCCAACCATGTAGGGCTCTCGAATACGAAGATTTACTCGAAGGAGTCTTTACTGGACTTAAAAAGAAGAAATCTTAGGTTTGAAGGGTCTAGGGGTAAAATGGTCTTTTTCTGCCTAAGGGTAGTATCGTAATTACCCTAAATATGTAATTAATTATTTAATTAATAAAGAGGAGGGGCAATTTGGGGAGAGAGGGCCTAAATTGAGCCCTTGAAATGAAGTCTTGCTCCACCCGAGTTCGAACCTAGGTGGGAGCAATGATTTAATGTAATTTTTTTATTGGTGAATTAATTTAATAAATTAATAATTAATGGCTGACTTAAAAAGGAAAATCAGATTTTATTATTAATTATTATTTATTTATTTATTTATTAATGTTGTTTTTAAATTGACTAACTCTTGCCAACTATCCTAGTTTTAAGAGGCACTATCTCACACAAAACTCTCTCTCTCACGCCTAAATATCTCTCTCTTTCTCGTCCAAATTGTTTTTATTGGCTGCAAAAAACAGAAGATAAACACATTAGAAAGCAATCAAAAGTTCTCTACACTCAAAGAACTTTAAAAAAAAATACAAGCAAGCAAGCTAACTTAAGAAACGAAAACTTTGCATCATCTTCTCGACGGGATTGTGTTGAAGGTTTAGGGGAGGATTTGGGAAGAACTTGGAAGGTGTGGAAAGCTACAACAAGGTATGGGTTTTCTCTCTTGGAATCCTTTCTCCAAGAGAAATTTCTTTCTACAAAATTCAACGTATGAAACTAGGGTTGTCCCCTCTATTGTTGAATTCCTTGTTCCTAGTCTCCTTCCGATTTCAATCTAAATTAGGTTAGAAATCATGTTGTTGGTATTGTTGCTGGTAGCTAAGTGTGAAATATGATGTTCTTTGTGATTTTATGTTTGTGTGCTTGAAATCGTAGGAAAGACAACCATGTATTCGAAAGTTTGTGCAAGTGTGTGCATGTGCAAAAATGTTACTGTGAATGTACTGTGAATGAGTTCTCGAGTTAAGGCTTCAAGTTTGATATTGTTTTGGTTGTCATTTAACGTACATAAACCTATGTAAATCGTGATGTTCATTCAAATGGAAGTAGGGCTGATTTGAGTATCAATATGTTGGTTAAACGAATCCATGAAATACACCCCAAAAAGTGTTAAATGATTCATGAATTTTCCTAAGTTTTCAAGTGGAAATATTGGTGGAAATAAGCTAAGAAAATGATTAAGTTTCCAGCAAAAAATATAAGTTTAGTTTAGGCTAAAGTATAGAGAAGAAATATGGAAATTTAAATTGATTTTAAAGGGATGAGGCCACAAGGATTCGAACATGTGACCTCACCCGTATGATACCTTAAATTTGTAAGAAAAAGAAAAGGGGTTAGGGGGATTCGAAATGGGGTATATTGGCTGAGAAAGGAGAGTGCAAAAATTAAATAAATAAAAGGGGAGGCGTGGGAATCGAACCCATGACCTCCAGGCAGCGAATGAAGTGAAAGAAGAAAATTAAAGAAAGGAATTGTGAGGCGTGGGAATCGAACCCACGACCTCAAGGCTGGAAAGGAGAAAGGGCAAAATAAAAAGAAAATAAAGTGAGGTTGTGGGGGCTCGATCCCACAACCTCACTGCCAATGCATAACCAAGTCAACTTTTAACTAAAAATAAAATAAGGAGACTGTGGGGGTTCGAACCCACAATCTCACAACCCCTAACGAAATAAAGGATAAATAAAGAGAGGCTGTGGGGGTTTGATCCCACAACCTCATGGTCTGTGCGAGTTGGACAAGAAGAATTAACTGAAAAAATAAAAGGGGTTGTGGGGGTTCGATCCCACGACCCTTCGGCCAAATAAGAGGAGAATCCAAGGAGAAAAAAATAAAGAGAGAATGTTGATGTTGGGGCTCTATCTAGGGTCCCAATGTCATGAAGACTAAAAATAAAGTCAAGGAAAAATGTAGGTACTGTCCAAGGGGTCCGAACTTGGGTTCCCTTGCCCAAATTTCCGTATTGATACATAAGTCATACGTGAATTAAATGTTCAAGAATAATGCCACCTACTTAGATCGAAATCAAGATCTTGGCATACATAGAAGATACATAAGTCTTGTACTACATAATCTTAGGAAGATATGAATCACTTATAGAACTATGAATGAAGCCTCATGGCTTGTATGTATAGACACATAAATCTAGCATACGTTTAAAAATAAGTGAACCTAAGATGTATGTAATGAAATGAAGAAACCCTAGAAGGGTTAAGTAAGAGTGTGAAACACACAAATGGCCAAGTACATTGGCTTATGATGAAATGAACATTCACGTAAAATGGGGTGAGTAATAATGAAGAGCAAATTGCTAATGTTAATGAATGTGGTGACAACATGATATAAGGCTAATGTAAAAGATGAGAATAATCTCAAATGAGTCTAAGTAAATGTTACAAAAACGTACTCACCTATGAGAGTGTAAAGTTAATGAAGAGACCAGTCTCTATGAACACTCTAATGAAAGTATTGAGATTAACACACTTAATACTAATGATGAGATGAGAAATCATCTATTGAGCTATGATGTCCTCATACTAGAAGCCAGCTTCCATGACGTATGAGTTGAATGTAATGGAACTTTATACTGAGCACCGATAGACTAGCTATGAGCGGTGATGCCTTCTTTCGGGAAGGGCGGAGGTTCACGTAACTCTCATGAGATGAGACTGTCCGGCTTGCCGGGTATGGGTCTCCTTATATCTCCTAGTCTTCGAACCTATACTGCCAATATAGGGATCTGGCGGGGTTAAATTCCCATGTACGCTAGCATGTTTTGGGTCACTTTGGCCGGTGATTCCACCTCTTTTCGGTGTGGGGGAGACACTGGATTTCATGATGCTCACATGATCTATGTCGGTTAAAGTTAAAGTTCCCAATGAATGAATGAGGCCAGCCTCAAATGATGCACATAATGAAATGAATGATACCAAAGGTGTTAGGATAGGATAATCAAGAGGTGAGCTAGACTCAAGTAATGACACTAGGTTATTCTTGATCATTGCACAGCAAACCCGATGAAAGTCTTAAACTACATCCTAGGTATAGCTGGTGTTCACACTAGCCTATGAACGAAATGAAATGAAGTACGTATGAATGAATGAAGCAGACTCTGTGTTTGCTAATGAAGACTCCCTAGTTGAGGTCCCATATGTTGAGCCCTCATTTTGGAAAGTCTTAATGTCAAGTCCATGATTCCAAGGTCTCATGGCATATGAATGAATGTTATGAAAGATGTTATGTGCTATATGCAATGATATGTGCTATGTGTAAGATGTTATGTGTTGTGTGCAATATGATAAGTATGATGATGCATGTTACTCTCATGGCATGACTTTCCTAATCCAAATTTGGAAAGCTCACTGACTTTCCTAATCCAAATTTGGAAAGTTCACTAACTTTCCTAATCCAATTTGGCAAGTCCACTGATTGACTTTCCATAATCATGTTGTTAGGAAAGAGCTATTTTCTCATGCATGTCCTTGGTGTGTGCTTGCATATACCCATACTTAGTACAAGTGTGTACTAACCCTATACAACTCTACAATTTTAGGTGCAGGCACAGGTGGACGCTAGAGCTACAGGTTGACGCTGAAGCTATCCGGACGTCGAGCATTCATCCGGACTTGGTAGGCCCTCATGCTTTCGAGGATGCTTGCCCATTTATTCTAGCTTAGTCTTAGGATTGAGCTAGTGGAGTATGTTCCACTAGCGTTTCTTTCCGTATTATTTCAGACATTGTATTGGTGCCATTTTGGCAAGTATTAGTTATTGCTATATTAAACTATTTCTTTCATTTGATGATCTTAATGTTAGATGGTTGATGGTGAACAATTATGAATGTATTAGAAATGATTAGTAAGTATGTTAAGAACAAAAGTTTCAAATTTTCCGCTAAAATTAACCTAGATGAAGTAAGAATGACGTAAGTAGGCTTGTCTGCGACCTCTGAGAGGTCAACGACGCCGGTCTCGTCTGGGGTCTAGATTCCGGTCGTGACAAAGTTGGTATCAGAGCACTAGGTTAAATTCCGAGAATAATGAGTTCACATCAACCACATTGAGTAGTTTCTAAGTCATGGTAGTGAAGTGCACCACTATCCTGAATTAGAGACTGCATGATGCGTAGGAAAATTTCCCTTCTTCTGATCTTATCGTGCTTTTCCTAATGTCTATTTCTTGGTGTTATGAGCGTGTCTAACATCAATCTTTGTTGTTTTCAGAGAATGAATACTAGGAGAACGTTGGTCAGAGGAGAGGAGGTGCAGCTGCTGGGGACAATCAGGTTCCACCGCAGGCTCCAGCTGAAGGAGTGGCTATGCCGGTTAACCCAGCTGGGTTGACTGATGCGGAGGTGCGGGCATCTCTGGCCCAGATGGCACAGGCCATCACTATGCAGGCCCAGGCTATGACTGCCCAGGTCAACCGGCAGAATGTTCAGAGGGAGAACCCACCGGTTCGTAGCATGGCTGACAGGCTGAGAGACTTCACGAGGATGAATCCTCCTATTTTCACAGGGTCTAAGACTTCAGAGGATCCCCAGGAGTTTGTGGATGAGGTGCATAAGATTTTGGTGGCTATGGGGGCCACAGATATTGAGAAGGCTGAGCTGGCTTCCTATCAGCTCAAGGATGTTGCACAGACTTGGTGCAAGATGTGGCAGGATAGCCGAGCTTTGGGCGGAGTTCCGGTCACTTGGGAGCTGTTTAAGACAGCCTTCCTGGAGAGATTCTTTCCCAGGAGATGAGGGAGGCAAAGGTTGAGGAGTTTATCAACCTTAAGCAGGGATCTATGACAGTCAGGGAGTATTCCCTGAAGTTTGTTAAACTATCCAGGTATGCTACTTTCCTTAGTATCTAACAGCAAGGATGAGATGAGTACTGAAGTTTGTTAAATTATCCAGGTATGCTACTTCCCTTGTATCTAACAGCAGGGATGAGATGAGCAGGTTCCTCACAGGAATCAATGGAGATCTAGGAGGAGTGTCGGTCTGCGATGCTCCATGATAATATGGACCTCTCCAGGTTGATGGTGCATGTCCAGCAGGTAGAGGACAGCCGCAAAAAGAGGGGATTCGTGATGCTAGGAGGCCTAAGCCTCAAGATCAGGCAGGTCCCAGCCATGGAGGCCACAGAAACAATTTTGGCGTCCGTGAGCAGCCCAGGTTCAAGAAGGGGCAACAGAGTTCTGGGAACTCTAATTCTCAGAGGAGTACAGCACCTAGAGGAGGCAGACCTGAGCCCAAGAAGGGCAATGGAGGTGAGATGCAGCGTCCCAAAAAGACTGTGCTAAGTGTGGCCGTGCTCACAGTGGAGAGTGCAGACAGGGCACTAATGCCTGCTTCGGTTGCGGTAAGAGTGGGCACATGGTTAGAGACTGCCCACAGAACAGAGGTCAGGCTGGAGGTAATGCTCAGCCTAGGCCTAATCCACAGGGTGCAGCAGCAGCCGAGCCTCCTAAGAGGAACAGGTTCTATGCCCTGAAGGGCAGGGAGGAGCAGGAGAAGTCCGCTGATGTGGTCACAGGTATGCTGCAAGTATTCTCAACTTCTGTTTATGCTTTACTTGATCCAGGGTCTACGCTTTCCTTTGTAACTCCTTTGCTTGCTCTCACTTTTGAGATATTGCCTGAAGTTCTGCATGATCCTATAGTGGTTAGTACACCTTTAGGAGAAAATGTAAGAACTGATAGAGTATACAAGGATTGCCCAATAGTTGTAAGTGGTAAGACTATGTGTGCAGACTTGGTTGAGTTACCCATGCATGATTTTGATGTTATTCTTGGCATGGACTGGCTTCACAGTTGTTATGCTTGTTTGGATTGTCGTAGTAGAGTGGTGAGATTTCGTTTCCCTGATGAAGAGGAGCTAGTCTGGGAGGGGTACAACTCGAGTCGTCCTAATCCCTTGATTTCGAACCTTAAGGCCAATAAAATGATGTCCAAGGGGTTATTGTGTCATCTTGTGAGTGTTAATGATTTAGATCATGACATTCCTTCCATAGACTCAGTGCCTGTAGTGAATGAGTTCCTAGATGTATTTCCTGATGATTTGCCTGGAGTCCCTCCCCCTCGAGAGATTGATTTTGGTATCGACTTAGAACCCGATACTAAACCAATTTCAATTCCTCCTTACAGAATGGCTCCAGCTGAACTCAAAGAGTTGAAGCTGCAGTTAAAAGATCTCACTGACAAGGGTTTCATTCAGCCGAGCATATCCCCTTGGGGGCTCCAGTGTTGTTTGTGAAAAAGAAGGATGGAACCCTTAGAATGTGTATCGATTATCGGCAGCTCAACAAAGTCACTATAAAGAATAAGTATCCACTTCCCAGAATAGATGATTTGTTCGATCAGCTCCAAGGGTCTAGTTTCTTCT